>CAUYQG010094664.1:0-17544 GCA_963574415.1 Tarsius wallacei
TAATAAAAGATTCAGTATTGAAAAGGAAAAAACAAAGTTACCATTACTTGCAACTGATGTGATTGATTTTATTGAAAAACTAAAAGAAACCACACAAGCCGGGCTCGGTGGTTCAGCCTGTAATCCCGCGCCTTGGGAGGCGGAGGTGAGTGGATTGCCTGAGCCCACGGGTTCGAGACCCGCCTGGGCAACTTGGCAAGACCTCATCTCTACAATAAATCAAAAAATTAGCCGGGCGTGGTAGCATGCGCCTGTAGTTCCAGCTACCTGGAAGGCTGAGGCGGAAGGATCGCCGGAGTCCAGCAGGTCGAGGCTGTGGTGGCCAATAGCGGCCACTGCACTCCAATCTGGGTGACAGAGTGAGACTCCAACTCAAAAAAATAAATAAAGAAAAATAAAATAAAGAAAAGAAAAGAAACCACACAAAAATTGTTATAATTAACAATATATAATTAGCAATAACGATTTTTTTCTTTAGAAAGTCACAGAATACAAAATCAATTTAAAAGCTAACTGCAACAATGTGAATGAGACTGGATTACATTCTGTTAAATGAAATAAGTCAAGCACAGAAAAACAAATAATGCATATTCTCAATCATATGTAGGAGCTAAAAAATTGATCTCATGGAGGTAAAGAGTAGAATATTGTTTACAAGAGACTGGAAGGAACAGTGTGGGGGGGAATAAACAGAGGTTGATAAATGAATACAAAAATACAATTAGAAGGAATAAGACATAGTGATTAGAGTAAATATATTTAACAATAACTAATTGTATATTTCAAAATAACTAGAGGAGTGAATTTGGAATTTTCCCAACATAAAGAAATAATAAATGTTTGAAGTGATGGATAGTACAATTACTCCAACTTGGTCATTACTTATTGTATGAGTGTATTAAAATATCAAAGTACCCCAAATAAGTGTACAACTATTATGTATCCATAAAAATTTTTCAAAAAAGCAAAAAGTCAATTGTTTCTGAAATCAGGAAGCAAACATTAAGAACATGCAATAAATAGACACTATGTAAGGTAATCATAAATATTAAAAGATGCCTAAGAATAAGTCTAATGAAAGAAGGATAAAATATTTATAACATGATTAAACTTTATCAAAAGATATTAAAGAAGATATGAATAAGATGTAATGTTGATAAAATGCCAGTTCAACACAAATTCACTTTTTTCTTCAATGCAATTTCAATAAAAAATCTACCAGGATTTTCTCTGAAATTTGACAAGCTGATTCTTAAATTTATGTGACAATATTTTAAAAATCAAGAACAGAGACACAACCCTTCTGAAAAGAACCTGGCAGGAGAATTTGCACCACCAGATATGAAGATATATTATAAAGCTTTAATAAATAAAACAGTGACATTGGTATATAGGGACAGCCTAAAGAACACTGGAATGGAACAGACCACTCACAAATGGCCCATGCATGCAGGATAAAATTGGCATTGCAGATTAACAGAGGAGAAAAATAGCTTTAGATCCCATACCACACTCAAAAATCAATTACAGGAGGGGGATTCTGAGAAGATGGTGGCATAGAAAGCACCATGAATCTGTCTCCTCATCTGGAAAACAGTGTGCAACTCTAGACTCTGTTGAAAGCTTACAACTTTCAGGCAAAGTCTTGAAGAGCAACCTGGGGTTAATTTTGGACAATTTCAGCTCTTCGCTCAGTAATAGCCACCACTCCACACCCCAGTCCCATGGAAGGCAGTGCATGAGTTACAAGCAGCTTACACACAGCCCGTGGGAGTCAGAGTGGGCAATAAAAACCCTGTCCTTCAATCATTGGGGATCTGTGTTCAAATACTAGGGAACTGATTACTGTTTCTAAGCATGAAGATACAGGCACAAAGGCAGGCAGCCACTATTGCCAAAAACAAGATTTTATAACATACACAATTGCAAGTGCCTCCTCTTATGCCTGCAGTGACTTCAAAGTCCAGAATCTCCTCTCATTCATTTCCCCTCCCTCTCCCCTTTTGGATATCCTAGTCTATCCTTTAATAGACTAGGATATTCAAAAACAACTGCATTTAAGGGAGAAATTAGAGAGTTGTCACACATACTCAGGGACAGGCACAGGCTCAGAAAAGACCTAGAACACTTTATGTTTACTTCTCATGCTGATCCTCACCATAAATGCAGCCTAAAAAAAGCAAAAACAAATCAAAAACATAAAATAGAAAACTCTGAGGAAGAGAGAAAATCTGACTTTCAGAGTTACCATGCTATTTTAGTCAAATGTTCAACTTATAAGAACAAAAAAGTCACAAGGCATACGAAGAGAAAAATATGATACACTCAAAGGACCAGCCAAATGTCACAGAAAAGATCAGATGTTGGACCTCCTAAACAAAGACGTTAAAACAACTGTCTTGAAGATGCTCAAATAACTAAAGGAAGACATGGAGAAAGCCAAAAATAATTATTGAACAAAATGGAAATATCAACTAAGAGATAGAAAACCTAAAAAATAATTCTAGAGCTAAAAAATACAATAACTGAAATTTTAAAACACATTAGAGGAATTCAAAAGGCAAATAAAGAATCAGTGAACAAATAAAGAACAGACAGCTAAACTTATTGAGTTTGAGAAACAGTAATGAAATAATTAAAGAAAAGTGAACAGAGCCTAAGGAACTGGTAGGACACCATCAGGTAGACCAACATATACATTGTAGGAGTCCCAAAAGGAGAAGAGAAAGATGAAAAGGAAAAGAGAGACTATTTAAAGAAATAATGTCCGAAAACATCCCAAGTTTGATGAAAGAAATAAATGTAAAGATCCAGATAGTGTGATATTCCAAGTATGGTGAGCTCTAAAGAGACCTGCATCAAGGCACATTATAATCAAATTTAGAAAGACAAAGAATCTTAAAAAAGAGAATTGACTCATCACATATAAATGGGTCTCAATAAGATCATCATGAAAGTTTTAATCATAAATTTTAGAGGTCAGAAGGCAGTAGACTGATATATTCAAAGTGTTAAAAGAAATAAACTATCAAGCAAAAATTCTACCTCTGGCAAAACTGTCCTTTTTACGTGAGGGAGAAATTAAGACATTCCCAGATAAACAGAAGGTCTAGTGGTTAGTCACCACTAGACCTCTACTGCAAGAAATGCTAAAGGGAGTCAGACAGGTTGAAACAAAAGATCAGTGGACAATACCTTGAAAACACATGAAGAAATAAATATTTCAGCAATTATAAAAGTTAGTGTTAGCTGTAACAGTACTTTCTGTTTTTTACATAATGTAAGAGTCTAATACATTAAAATACAATAAGAATTCCAAGTATTTGCATAAGAAACAAGTTAACCTAATTAGAAAAAAAGAAATAAAATACATTAAAAAATAATTAATGTAAAAGCTAGTATTATTATAACTTTGGGTGTGTAACTCCATACTGTTTTCTATATAATTTAAAAGACTAATGCATCATAACAAAACAACTATAGTATACACTTTGGGACACACAAGGTATAAAGATGTTATTTTTGTGACACAATAACTGAAAGAAGTGATGACAGAAGTATAAAATAGCAGAGCTTTGTATGTTGTTGAAGTAAAACTGGTACAAATTCAAATTAGAGTGTTGTAAATTCAAGATGCTAAATGGTAATCACAAAGAAAATATATACAAGAGGAAATTAGAAGACAATTAAAATGTTTTGCCATAAGAAAAATCAACTAACTCTCCCCCCCAAAAGATAGTTATATAGGAAATGAGGAGCAAAAAAGCTATGAAGCACATAGAAAACAAATAGCAAAATAATATAAGGAAGTTCCTCCTTACCAGTAACTAGTTTAAATGTAAATGAGTCAAACTCTCCTAGCAAAAGGCAGAGATTAGTAAAATTGATTAAATAAAAATGATCCAACTGTATACCATCTATAAGAGTCTATCTTTAGATATTCCATGCAAATACTAGCAAAAAGATAGCAGGAGTGGCTATACTAATATCAGACGAAATAGACTTTAAATTTTAAAAATTTATAAGACACAAAGAAGTATATTACATGTTAAATAAAAACTCAGTACAACAAAAAAATTTAACATTATAATAATTTATGTACCTAACGACAGATAATCAAGATATATAAAGTAAAACTTGACAGAATTAAATGGAGAAATGGACAGTTCTGTAATAATAGTCAGAGACTTCGATACCCATTTCCAATAATGAATAGAACAACCAGTCAGGAGACAAGTAAGAATATTTAAGACTTGAACAACACAATAAACCAACTAGATTGAACAAACATATACATAATACTTCAACCAACTGCAAGCATACACATTCTTCTCAAAGGTACATGGAACATTTTTCAGGATAGACCATGTGAAAGGCATAGATTAAGTCTCAATAAATTTGAAAAGAGAGATGTCATGCAAAGTATCTTCTCCAACTACCACAGGATAAAGTTAGAAAACAATAACAAGAAAATCTTGAAAATCACAAATTTCTAAAAATTAAACAACACATTCTTAACCAAGGGATCAAGACAGAAATCACAGGAAAAATTATGAAATTCTTAGAGACAAAAACAGATATACAACATATCAAAAAATATGGACTGCAGTGAAGTGATACACAGAAATTTTATAACTATAAATACTAAATATCAAAAAACAAAAAAGATCTCAAATCAACAATCTAACTTTACAAATTTTAGAACTAGGAAAGAAAAGAACAAACTAAATCCGCAATGAGCAGAAGAAAGGAAATAATAAAAATTGGAGAACAGATCAATGAAATAGAGAGTAGAAAAACAATAGAGAAAAACAATAAAAAACTTGATTCTTTAAAAAGATCAAAATTGATAAACCTTTAGCAAAGTTGACTTGTAAAATAAGAAATGAAAATGGAGATATTACTACTGGTTCTATAGAAATAAAAAGAATCATAAGACAGTACCATGTACAATGTACACCAAAAAAAACTGATAATCTAAATGAAATGGACAAATTCCTGAAAACACAAAGTCTACCAAGGCTGAATCATAAAGAAAATGAAAATGAGATGACTTAATTTCTGTAAAGTTATAAATCTATTTTGATTTTCTATATAGAGAACAAAGGCTTAACAACATAAAAACAAAAAGTAAAACAGTGGTTGCGGGGGACTTGGGGTACGGGAGATGGTAAGTTAATGTTTAATGGGTATAGAGTTTCAGTTTCACAAGATGAAAAGAGTTCTGGAGATGGACAGTGGTGATGGTTGCACAACGATATGAATGTAGTTAATACCACAAAACTGTACACTTAAAAATTGTTAAGACAGTAAATTTTATGTGCATTTTACCACAGTAAAAAATTTGAGAAACATCAATTACAGATGAAATGCCTTAAATGTTAAAAGTGACTTTATACTTTTAAAATAATTTACAGATGTATTGTTATGATCTTGGGGCTATATACAAATTTTCAAAACAAGCCATAAAAAGCACTAACCATAAAATTTTACAATATTATCTTTATCAAAAGATACTACAGAGTGTTGGGTTATACCACTAGCCTGAAGTTATTTATAACACATAGCCTACAGGTATACAGAATATATAAGAACTAAGAATTGAATTTTTAAAAATAAAAAATTATATGATCTGAACAAAAACTTCACAGAGAAGAAATGGCCTATAAAAATCCATAACTGTATTCAGGCTCACTGGTTAATAAAACTAAATTTCAAATGAAAGCCATAGATACCATTTTATATCCACAGGATTGACAAAAATGAAAATATCATTCAACATCAGGTGTACCAATACAAAAGGAATACTCATATACAGTTGGATAGACGTAAACTGGCACAACCACTTTGGAAAATAATTTGACCTTAACTCATAAAGCTAAAAATGAGCATATCCTAGGATCTGGAATTCCATCCTGTAGATGTGAAAGTGAAGAATGATTGTGTCAATGCTGTTTTTCAAGCCAAAACCTTCCACCCACAATGGAATAAATAAAGTGATTTTTTCATTAATTGAATACTGTACAACTAAAGGAACTGGAACTTCATACATTAGCATTAAGAATCACAGAGTCTAACATTAAATAAAAACAAATGTCATGAAAAAAAATGAATCTTTTTATTTAAGATAAAACTGGGCAGATAATAAACAATACATTGTTTGGAGATATATTTGTAAGTAATAAAATTTAGAGAAAAACAGAGGAGAGGGTAACACCCAATTCTGGACAGTGGTAACTCTTGGTTAGTAGGAAAGAGAAAGTGACTAAGGTGAGTTCACAGAAGACCTCTCTCTTTTAAGCTGAGGTAGTAGACCTTGAGTTTTATCTTACAGTTATTTTTAAGACTCTATGCATGTGCTTATGTATGTGGGTGGATGTGGGTGTTGCTAATAATACATTTCCCAATAAAAAATGTTAGGATGCTAAGGAAACATGCTTTAAGGAAGAAAGTATATGTCGTTTATTTTAATAACTTTTAAAGATGCTCATGTTGATAAATAATAATCTTGTGTAATTGAAGCTAGTAGTATGTGTAGAATATCAATAAGAGACAAAAGAGCCCAATGTAGAAATCTTAAAAATTAAATTTCTTTGGATATGTTAGCAAATGTGGATAAAGATGGTATAAGTTACAGAAACCAAATAATAATAGACTATCCAAAATATGTAATACAAAAAGAAAGTAAGGACTAATCATCTGGAAAAAAAGTCGAATGTTCTCATTTTAATTCCACTAACATGTTTGGTATTATAATTGTACTAAAAAAGATGCCAGATCATAGGCCAGCTACAAAGGACTGGGTTTGCTTTGTTGTTTTTCTTTCTCAACTGATCACATTGGGGAACTCTAAATAATCTTATTTCTGAAAGAAATCCAGAAGGATCCTAAAGAAAAGAAACAAATATGATTAGAAGACAAGAGGGTCTGATTTATGAGGAAAGATTAAAGGAGTTAAGCTGCACAGCCTGGCTAAGTGATGACGAAGGCGAGTATGATAACAGTCTACAAATATTTGAAAAGCATATATCAAGGAGGGAGGATTTGATATTTATCTTGGTACAAAGTTGCTCAACTGGCCATGAATGGTGGATGTTAGGGAGAGAGAAACTCAAGCTATCAAGGAAACTTCCTGATAGAAATGTATGAAATCAAGGGACCTATTCCCTAAGAAATAATGGCAACTTTAGCTAGTTAAAACAAAATTTGGCCCACACTAGAAGGTCACAAGAAAAAAAGAGACTCTCTTTGATCAGAAGAAAGTGTTAGAATTAGGTTTTGTTCATTTGTTTTATTTCAGGGGATTTAACAGATTCTGAGACAATAGCTAAAACATTTATAAAATTAAAATCACTACATTTATAAATAAAATATTTAAAACAATCAAAATTATTACCACCAAGTGGTAACTGTAATTACATCCTTTTCCTGGTTTTTTGTTTGTTTTGCTTTTATATTTTGAACTATTTACAACTTTTTTAAAGGTATAGAGAAAAAATAATAAACACCCATGTACTTATCATCTTCATTAAGACATCAGATGTTTCCCATAACAAAGCAGCCTTTGTAAGCCAGCCTGAACTCATTCCACTCCATCCACACAAGAAATTCATAATGCTGTTCTGGATTTGGTTTAGATCATTCTTATTCAAGTCTCTAAATTTTACCTTGTACATAAGTGTTCCTAAATGATATATACTATTGCTTTAAAACTGGTACCATGCAATATGGGTCCCTCTACATTCAATGTGCTTTTTATACTCAGTTTTAGGTTTTGAGATGACCCTAATTTGATTCTTGTAACTATACTTCACTCATTTCCAAGGCAGTAGAGTATTCCATCGTATAGATATATAAAAATGTATTTTCCTGTTATAGCATAACAAATATTTAGTTTATTTTCCAGTATTCTACAGTTATAAACAATGCTGAGGTGAACATCCTCATACACACCTACTTGTGCAGTGTGAAAGTGTCTCTAGAAATGCAGTCAGAAAGTGTGCGCATCTGTAACTTGACTATATATTGTTCTTTCTGCTGTTTATGAGAGTTCTTTTGCTCCACATTCTTGCCAGCAATATATCTTTAGACTTTTTAATTGTTACTAACCTAATAGCTGTGAAATGATCACTCATTAAGATTTTAATTTGCATCTCCCTGATTAATATTTAGATTTTGTACATTTTATTGGTGGGAATGACATTCAAAATATTTATTGACCATATTTTTTGGACACTGGTCAACCCGAATGGACTCCAGGAATACCAGCACTAATAGTCATCTTTTTTACTTTGTGTGAAATGCCTGTTCGTGTATTTTGCCATATTTCTACTGGGCTGTCTTTGCATTATTAAGTTAAATTCTTACACCTTTTAGAACAGTGCTATCCAATAGAACTTTCTATGAAGATAAAAACGTTCTATGTCTTTACTGTCCACATGGCTTGTAAGCATTTAATTAATGGCCAAATGTGGCTATGGCTACCATATTGCACAACATAATCATAGATAATAATTCTCTGTCATGTATACAGATGCTTCTCAGCTTACACAGGGTTACATCCCAATAAACCCATTGTACTTTGAAAATATTGTAAGTAAAAAGTGCACTTAATATACCTAATTTACTGAACATCAAAGTTTACCCTAGCCTACCCTATATGTGCTCAGAACATTTACATTAGCCTATAGTTGGGCAAAACCATCTACCACAAAACCTATTTTATAATAAAGTGCTGAAAATCTCATGTAATTTATTGAATACTATACTGAAAGTGAAAAGTAGAATATATGTATGGGTACTCAAAGTACTATATATAGCTTTTACACCATCATAAACTTGAAAAATTGTTGAATTGCACCATCATAACCTGGGGACGGTCTGTATATGATTTATAAATATCCAGTTTTGTTTTACATATTTGAGGAGATATATACACACATTTGCTTTTGTGTCCTTTATCATAGTTAACATTTTTCCATATCATTAAAAGAGGCTTTTAATAAATGAAATAATATTCAGCCCCTTTAAAGTATGTAACCATTTCTTTATTATTAATTTGGGTTGCATATAGTTTTCCACTGTAGACAATAACAATTTTATACAAAATGTTGTATTTTCTATTTTTATTTCATTATGTGAAATTCATACAAAAGTATAATTAGTAAAAGAAATGCTATAAACACTTTAAAGATCCTTCATACAGATTTCCAATTGTTTTCCAGAAAGTTCATTCTGCTTTCACCAGTAGGATATGAAAAAAAATTTATCTCACTATACCTTCACCAGCTTCACAACAATTTTTAAATACTTGATAATTTTATAATGCAAAATGTTATCTAATTTTTATTCCTTTTGTAATCTATTTTTCATGCATTTATTAGCCTTTTCTTCCTTATGTATATCATCTCTTCATATCTTTTATTCTGGTCTTCATTTCCGATAAGTTTAAGGATTTTTTTATGTAGTAAAGATATTATTTCATTGTCATATTTACTGAAGATATTTCTCCCAATTTTCCCTTTGACTTCAAATTTTGTATATGATGCTTTTGATATGAAGAAGTCTCCAATGTCTGTGTTTTTCCTTTTTCCTTTGAAATTTCTTAAATTGCTTTTATGCTTATAAAGTGAATAACTACATCCAAAAATGAGGTAGATACACATACTTCCTCCTAAGTATTTTTTTATTTAATAGTTTATATTAAATTCATTTAAGGTATGAGATATAGAATTTTTTTGAAATAGATCATTTTTCTAACACTATGTTCAGAATAATTTTATGTATCTGACACTCTACCTTCCTCCAGATAACATTGAAAAATATTGTTTTCCTTCATTGGTTGTAATATCTCTTTGATCATATACTAAATCTTTATATATATTAGGGTCTTTTTTTCAGGTACCTAATCTCTACTGTGGATTTGTTCTACCTATTGTTGAGTCACTATCATTGTGTCATAATATTTTGATATCTGCCAGGCAAGTGTCTTTTTTACTCTTCTTTTTTACATTTCTCTTAATTATCACTTCTTGTATATTCTTTTAGATTAGGCTTGTAGCCATTTTGGTCATTTCCAAAAATTAATTACCCACTCAAATTTTTATTAGAATATAAAATGTCTAAATTAATTTAAGAATTGACATATTTATAATATCTAGAATTCTTATCTAGGCATATGGTATGTATTTTCCTTTAAAAGTTTCTTTTATACCTGTTTTTTTTTTTCCAAACAGGTAATATGCTTCTCTTATTATAAATGCTCCTGAATATTTTGCATTTCTGCTGGCTTATGCTACTTCAATTTTGTAATTTTCTACCTTTCTTGTCTTTCATGATGACTGCTGATACCTCTCTTAATAGAGGATCTGTGAGAAAATTAAGTTCTACAGAAAGTGATTTTAGTAACCATTTTCTCATTTATCCCAAGAATGGCACTTAGTACCATTCTGTATGCATAAAAGAGTCTATTACATTCCATCGGTGTCTGGGGGCACTCAGGCTACATTCTTTCTGGGAATCCTAGTTGGAAATAACTGGCACTTTCTTTAAGCTCTTCGAACTCCTACTTTCCCTCATGATTTTCACTCTCAGCAGGTGACTTAAACTACTACCCCTGAGAGAAATCCAAAACCATCAAGTAGAAACTACCTCAACTTCCTGCCACAAAATCTACAAGGCTCCTTGAGCTTACTCATTCCTCCTTCCGGTTTTAGTGGAAGAAGTGCCAGGGCCAGTTTCTCCACGCTGTAGCTTTTCCCTTTGACTTCCTTGGTGACCTGTGCTCTCAACTTTTCCCTCTTTCATATCTTCATTCTCTACTCTCTACCGGGTCTGTTTTAACAACAGAACATTAGTTAATCTAACCATCCTTCGATGCTAAACTCCAAGCCCTTTTCCAACTATTGCTCTCAACTTGACTAAATTTTCTACATTTGATGCCACTTCCCACTCATTTCACAAACCAATCAAACCGCAACTCACTACTTAAACTGTTCTCCCTAAAGTCATTAATTACCTCAACGTAACTAATTCCACGGATTCTCTCTAGTGCGTATCTTGATGCCCTGTCAGCACTATTTGATAGTAGCAAGTATCCCTTTCTATTGGAAGCATTTTCCCCCCTTTGGCTTTTGTGACTCTATAGCCTCCTCCTTCTCTTCTTACATCTCTGGCTCTCTTGGGTCATCTTGCTAACACTCTTCCTCTTACCCACTTTTACAACTCTTTTCTGGTACTCTCTTGTCTTCTCATTCACTTTTCCTCCAGGCATTTTTATCCATTAGCATGGCTTAATCACCATCAAAGGAAAACTCTAGGTCCTCTTTTCCAGTTACATATATCCAACTGCCCATTTCAAATTTGCACTAGATGTTTTACAAACACATCAAATATGACAAGTCCCAAGCTGAACCCATTATTTTTCTATTCTTTCTACCTGCTTCATCTCCAATATTTTCTGACTAAAATTTGTTGCTTCTCTCCATCCTTAGGGTATTACCCCAGACCAGACCTTCTCTTACCCAGACTATCCATATAACCTCCAATGGATCCACCAGCTTCCTTTCTTACAGTCTTCTACTTGATCCTCTATATTACGGCCAGAATGAGTTTGATAAAACAAAGGTCTGATGAGATCTTTCCCCTGTAATGACTTCCCATAATAGAATGCTTAACCTAATAAGGCCATGCACAACCCAGCCTCCACCAGTCATTTTGATCTACTCTCTACTTTATTTTACCCTTTAACTATGCTGAATTTCCCCTATTTTTTTTTTTCAACCACATCATGCACCTCTTGCTTGCCTTCACATATGCCTGTGGTTGACATTTGGCAATGGTCAGAGACATTTTTGGTTGTCACAATAAGTGTAAGGGGAAGTGCTGCTGGAATCTAGTGGGTAGAGGATAAGGAAGTTTTGATGCTTGTAAATACTCTACAATGCACAGGACACCTTTCACAAACAGAATTATCTAGACCAAAATTTTCATAGTACCAAGGCTGAGAAATCCTGACTTATGTCATTCCATGTCTGAACCACTCTTCTTTTCTCTTCTACTCAGCTCCTCCTCTGAACTCCCACTTATTATCAGTTCTTTCTTTAAACATCAATTCCCGTGGGGAATGGCCTGAACCCCCTAAACTCGGTTAACCCCCAGGACATTTTATGCAAGTAATTATAATTATGCAAGTAATAATTTAAAAATATAAAATTATAATAAATATATAATTTAAATTATAATTACTTTTTCAAGATATATTTTCCTGCTATACTATAAAACTGTAAAGTTCTCTAAGAGTGGGACTAAATCTATCCCTTCACCATGTTGTTCCCTAATACATGTAATACCATATATCTGTTAATTACTATCTTGACCATGGTCTTTAAAAAATAGAACCTTACTCTGGCTTTTTAAAAAAGCAAATACAACTCCCAACCTCATTTTTTTAGCTGTAAATTAGCATGTTAGCACCTATTCTCTGTATCTCACAATTATTAATGTTTAAGCGAAGAAGTATATATCAGTTTGTACTGGAAGTCTTGTGTCCTGAACAAAAATATGTCACCCTAAATACAAAATAATTTTTTTCACTTCAAATTTGTTATGAAAATAATTTATTATCATTTTTAAAAGTATTTAGAGTATTTCTGAGCTTTTAGAAAGTGCTCAATTTTGTTAATTTCTATAATCATAATAATGATGCACTGTTATTACTTCAGATATCTATGGAAAATTCATAGGCTGTATAGCCTAATCAGACAAAATCTACAACTGACTGTAGTATACTCTTTTAAAGAGGAAAAAGTAGACTTGAAAAACATTTTGTGTTCCATGAGGCAAGGCATGCTATACATGTAATCTATCCACTGAGGGCTTGCTAGTGCCTTCAGCCCCATCAAACTGATAGAAAGAACACCTAAGAGAAATTACTTAAATTCCCTATTGACATAAACTTTAGTCAACCGAAATATATTTCTAAGTCAATATTTTTGCAGTTTCACTATTGTTTATCTAATAAAGAGCTATTATTTCATTGATAAAAAGAGCAATCTGGAGGATTTTTATCTTGTAATTAGCCATTAACTGTATTAAAAGCACTGGTGGAAAGAAATTGGCCATTTGAGAGGGTTGGGGGCTTTCTATTATTCCTTAAGATAATATGCTTGCATCATTTCACCAAACTAATGGAGTTACACTTCACCTCAGGCCCAGATTCACCGCACAACACATTGTCATGTGCCTTTAGTTCTGAGGCACCTCTTTTTAATCATTAGTTAACTTGAGGATAATGAAGGCCTTACCATGTGCCTAATTAGCCATGCAGTCCCTAATGGCAGTCTAACTCATTTAGATAAACTCAGTTTGCTGATCTGTTCTTTAAGGAGGGGGCAGAGAGGACGCCTAGAGAGAAAGATTATATACAAGTATGTGTGTGTATATATACAAGGTAGTAAAATAAACCATAGTGTAGCTTAGCATTTGGACTTCTTGATAACTATTAAAGGTTTTGTCTAAATGGGTATAGTCCGAATACCAATTCTTTCTATAACTTCAGCTTAATCTTTTTGTTTATATTTAAGCAGAAATCTTTTGGACCAATAGTAGCCATTTAAAAAAATTTTGTTAACAATCTCCTAAGTATCTGATACTAGGTAAGGCTAACCGAAGAATTTTCTCTCTTAGTTAATTGGAAATTGTTTGGTAGATCTATGAAAAGATTCATGCATTGCCTCTAAATCTAATTTAGCTGCATCTAAAGTCCTTGGTCAGTCAATGGATTCTTAATAAATAACATTTATTTCTATATTTGCCAATGGCGATGATTAACATATATTCCTCAGCTTTAAGACATACGATAGCAGAAATAAAATAAAGATGAAAATAATTCTTACCTCATTCTTTAGCTTGCTTCCAGAAAACCTTAAAAAATCAGTACATTTTCCATTAGTTGAAAAGTTACAGTTATAGCATTCAAGAATATGCAGAGGACCTAAAAAAATAATAACTCCATGCCATGAATAGTGAAATAAGCTGAAGGAATTTGTTTTCTTCAAAGAACCCAAGCATCTTTCTCAACTAACTAAAAAAAAAGTTCTTAGGAAAAAATAAAATGAGGAATATTTAGGAAAGCCAGGTAAGTTCTGAGACAAGCATAGAATACTTGATATTAAACATTTCTGTGTGTTCCAGACTACATTCACATTTTATAGTGGAGGAGTGGCCAGTAAGCCACCATTATGATCCTTGTAATATCTGAATTTATCTCAGTAGGGCTCAGGTGACTAAAATTATTTTTTTCACAAAATACTTTAATTGTAAAATAGTTTCTTTTTTTAAGAGCTAAGAGTAAACTATTCCATAAGGCAGTCTCAGATGCAGATTTAATTTCCCAGAGTATCTGTTTTTAAAAAATAATTGTGTGTTTTCACTGGTCTCATTGGGTGTTAACTCACTCATTTATAACCTCCTCCTGATGGATAGCAGTGGCTGAGAGCAATGAGAGCTTAATTTTTATCCATTTATTTTCCTTTTGTATAGACCCAAACATGTCAGTAGCTTTATTTTATGGAGGTAAGATAATAGTCAAAGTATATGCGATTAGAAATTATTATAATAAATATTTCATCTTGGTAAGATACTAGTCAAACACACAGATCTTTAGAACAAGCCATCTCTTAGAAAAAAGTTGCATTTTCTTCATTTATTTTGTTAAAACCAGCATAAAAATAGACCCAGATATATGAATAAATACTAATTTAAAAGCAATTCTGCTTCCTGAATTTCTTCTCTTCATCTCTCTGAAACCAGTATTTTCTCATTATTTATTATTTATTAATTTCTCATTAATTATTACAAATTATATAAATTTTCCCAGTGATCTAGACTATACAATTATAAATGTCCATAAAGAGTTGACATTAAAGTCTGGCTCTTATAACAATTTTGATAAGCAAAATTAGAAAGTAATTTTATTCAATAGATATCATGCATATTTAAAGAAATGCAGAGAATTTGTCTTGAAGATGGTGTAACTCTACCTTGTCAGGCCCTTCCCAGAATAAACGGAGTGGTAATATGCACTGCTTTCTTTGATGCCAATCCCATAGTAATGATACCTAAAGCAAGGATAGGAACCAACTCTGTATTAATCAAGGAGATTTTTGAAGGGGAATGCAAAACTAAGGTATAAGTGAGGCAACCACAAGTAAGAACTGCCACCCCTTTAAAATAACCTTCCTTTTCCAATTTTTTTAAGGTAAGTAGTATCTTGATGTGCTAAATCCTTCTCTGATATCCAGTAATGCTGCTTATGGTCATATTTCTGGCAATAGGCTTTTAAAAGATAGGAGAATTACCTACTGCTAATCTCTTTATATCCTCTAAAATATTAGATTCTAAACATCAAAAATTTGTAAATGTAGGCATTGACTACAAGTATATCAGCTGTATGTATTTGCAAATTGCTTGGGTCAATGTGAATTTAGTCAATTAAACAAGAAGATGTTATGATTTTCTTTACAGTATATCTATTGGATGGAGATAAATGTATAACATGTATGAGGAAGATATTGTGTCATGTACAGAAATATGTATGAAGCATGTGACTTTATAACGTTATTTTTCTCATGAGGAATGAAAAGCCCAATTCACTGTCCTTTTCACTCCAAATTTTTGTGCAGTAGTGGAAATAAGCTATGTCACAAGTCAGTGGAACTATGACACATGGAAAGTAACAGTGCTATGAATAACATGTTATAAATATAACAAGGGATCCTGAACCATAAGACAGGTATAGCATGTCATCAATTCTCAAATTATAGCTCATTCTCCTAAGGCTCAGACTATTGACATATTACACACCCAAGTACAAATACTACAAATACTGTACAAAAGCTAGTGAAATAGTGGGCATTTAATGAGAGTAGCCAGAGTCCTCTAACATCTGCTTTCTGTCATCAGTCCCCACCCTCCATCCTCTCTCTACCTTGAAGCACCACTACCTACTATTTACCTTCTCATTCAATTTTCATTCATCTTAGATCAGAAAATGAATGAAATAAATGAAAATGAGAGGGTTTCTAGTAGACTGGAATACAGTCTAACTATATTTTAAAATGTCATTTCTTAGCAACACCATCTGAATTTAAAATAGACAAGACAATGAAGGTTTTAAGTTTCAAGGTCCTGCTTCTGACCTCAGTAATAAAAAAGGACTTGGCCAAGTAGTTCCACGCCTAAACATTCTAGGGGCCTGGGACAAGAGTTCAAATGGAAGCCTACATACTATATGTCTAAATATTTGAAAACTGCAAATCAAACTGACAAAGTATTCTTGACTTTCTGCAATGACAATTTACCTCCATAAGGATCTGGTAAGTAGATTCTAATTTAGAATTCTTAAGGCTCCTGGAGTGGGAACATGGCAGTGGGAGAAGACCTACCCTTACCCTATTTCTCAGCCATTGCTCTTTTGCTTACTGTGAAGGAATTGTAAATCCAAGACCCGACCACATCACCCACAAACAGCTGCCCCCCAGCACTCCTCACTGTAGTTCTGTGAACACCAGTAGAGCAGTCTGGACTTTTGAGGATGGATTGGGAACATGCCCCACGGAGGCCCAGAAAGCAGGACTGGGGCTGACATTCAAAGAATTCCAGGGCTCCCAGGACCCCACAAAGGGGATGTGGGTTTTACATAGACACGTTCACTCAGGCTACGAACTCCCCGTCTCAGGAGAGGGAGCAACTGAAGGACAGCCAGACAGAGCTCTCTAGAACATAAGGCCCAGACATGCTTCTTTCTTGTCAGCCTCTAAGGGCAGGACTATGGCAGCAAGTTGTCTCTATTGATTCAGATCATTTGAGATTGAGGGAAAGAAGATTTTAAACATCAAAAAAAATGCATATGTTATAGCAAGTGTTTTCAGAAAGAGTTGTTACATTTGAGAAAGAGTAATGTGGGGTAATAAGGTAAATGAAGATATTTTATGATTGTGGCAGACTGGAAAGAAGTTCTCAAATCCTCAGTTTTGGTAGAAGGATTATAATAGTCTATTAATCTGAACATAGGAGCCTCATGATTTACATCAGATTTTAAAAATCCTGTGGTAGATGAGGAAAAAGAAACTCTAAGGTGTATTGGAACAAAGAGAACAATGAAGAAAATATAAAACTTACGGAAATTCCAAAGTATTGAACTGACTTCCTCTCATTAGAAACTAAAAGAAGGAAGCTTATTTAACTCATAAAGATGTTACCAAAAGAGCTATGTTATTAGAAGTAGATAAGGGAAATATTTTAAAATCATGATTAAAAGAGTAAATTTAGATGACAGTCTGCAAGTTTATTAGTAGAATTAGTTTCATGAGGCTGAGAGTCTGAAATAAGTATTAATATTTCCTTTAAGCCGGGCTCGGTGGCTCAGCCTGTAATCCCGCGCCTTTGGGAGGCTGAGGTGAGTGGATTGCCTGAGCCCGCGGGTTCGAGACCCGCCTGGGCAAGCGAGACCTCATCTCTACAATAAATCAAAAAATCAGCCGG
>CAUYQG010094665.1:0-15498 GCA_963574415.1 Tarsius wallacei
CACCACGCCTGGCTAATTTTTTTATTTATTGTAGAGATGAGGGCTCACCAAGTTGCTCAGGCTGGTCTTGAACCCGTGGATTCAGGCAATCCTCTCACCTAGGCCTCCCAAATTACTGGGATTATAGGCACGAGTCATCACGCCCAACTCCTTTTTTCTTTTTTTGTTGAACATATCTTACTTTTATAGCAAACAAACAAAAAATTATTTAAAGTAAAATGTAGAAAGTTCAGAAATATAGACAGTATTGAATAAAAACCATCTGTTGCATCCCTGAGCACCAACACCAATTCAAACCAGACCTAAGCTTGCACTCCAGGACCTTCCTTCTGGGGTCCACACTTTGCCGACCCCAGTGGGTTTCATTTTCCAGCAGTGTTGTAGCCTTGCTTTTTCCCTTGACAGTCTGAGTTGACTGATGTCTCTCTTCCTGTCATACTGCTATGATTTTTGTTCGTTTTGCTATATCCAAAGTGATGACACTTATTGTAGAAAACCCCAAGAATTCTGAGCTAAGAAATGGGTCTTCATTCCCACCACCTAAGGGTGTGCACTCTCAGCAGTTAGATGAGTGGCTCACCCAACTCATTTCTGTGCCCATGCAAACACACACACACTCACACAGCACACACACACATACACATGCACACACCTTCTTGCATTGTCTTTGCAAACGTTCTGTTTGTTGCTGCACAAAGAAGTAATGGCTCACACTCTTGATGGTTTCAGGGTCACGTGTTTTTCCGCCCCACTGTGGGCCAGCAGCAAACCTGCCCCACATGCTCTACATCCTTGCTGGATGGGGACTTCAAGGTGACCTATGACGTCAATCGAGATAAACTCTGCAACCTCCTGGTGAGCCTGGAGTTCCTGGTTCAAGACCCAGAGAGCCGGCAAGGGGTGCTTGTGAGAGAAGCCTCACCTATCCTCCTCTGTTTCAGGTGGCCAATAACTACTTTGCCCACTTCTTTGCCCCCCAAAACCTGACAAACATGAACAAGAACATGGTTTTTGTGATTGACATCAGTGGCTCCATGAGAGGTCAGAAAGTGAAGCAGGTACACTGCAGCATTGAGCAGCACGTGCAGAATCTTCTCCAGCCCATCACTCACTCACCCCATACTGGTTTTGCTGCTGGAGTCTGATTTGGGATTTATGCAGGGGCTCTGGAATCAGCACCACTTCCTTACTCTGCAACCCTGGGCAAGCGCATTCACCTCTCCTTAGTGGCAAAAATGGGAATGACAATGGTTCCCACAGGATCATGGCCTTTCTCATGGGGAAGCACTTTAGTGGAGGAAACCTGTGCACTGAAAGTGCCAGGATAATGATGATGGTTGATGGGTAGGCACCTTGCAGCTGAGCATGGCCCACTCCCCACAGGGATCAGAGTGCCCTGTCTGTGGTACAGTGAGACCCTAGTGGACAAGCAGAATTTTGGAAGCAGAAGCCCTGGAGTCCTCTTTCTTGATCCTGTCCCTCCAGAGCTCCTGATCATTTCTTCCCCATGCTGGGTTCCTTTGCCTTCTCCATCCCCCTTGCCACTCCCAAGGCCTAACAGGATGCTCTTCTCTTGGGGCCACCTGGCTGCCCTATCCCCTCCTCTTGTCCACTGTGGATCTCTGAAATGGGTATCTAGTATTTATGGAAGGTGCTATACTGGGGCCACCATGGGGCCCAGTCCCTCTACTGACGATCCTGTCCTTGCAGACCAAGGAAGCCCTCCTTAAGATTCTGGGGGACATGCACCCAGAAGACTACTTTGACCTGGTCCTCTTCGGGTCTCAAGTGCAGTCATGGAGGGGCTCACTGGTACAAGCCTCCCAAGCCAACCTGCAAGCAGCTCGAAACTTTGTGCAGGGCTTTTCCCTGGACGAAGGTAAAGTGGGAGGGTCTCGAGCCACCTTGGTGTCACCTCTGTCCCCTTGGGATAAGGGCATACTGGTATGCTTTCTCTCCTTTGTAGCCACAAACCTGAATGGAGGTTTGCTCCGGGGGATTGAGATCTTGAACAAAGCTCAGGAAAGCTTCCCAGAGCTCAGCAACCATGCCTCGATTCTCATCATGTTGACAGACGGCGATCCCACAGAGGGTAAGCACCTTGAGGGCTGTCTTGGGAGGTAGCAATTTCCTTGTTATCCAAGCTGCTCAAGCTGAAGCTGGAACCCTGACCACTGGAGATGCCATCAGAGGCAGAAATGCTCTGATGAAGTCAAGCACTGATCTAAAAACACAATTCAAACCACAAAGTCTGCTGAAGCTCCAAGATGTACTTCTGACCTGTGAGTTGAGAAATTGGGGACATTTCTCCATGACATGAGGCTACACAAGGCCCTGGAGGATGGGCTGGATCCCTAGGTTGAGTTGAATGAACTATTTATTTATCACCTGCTGTGTGCCAAGCACAGGACTAGGAAATAAGAAGAGATACCAAGGGAAAGTGATATGTTTCTGCTCTTGAGGAGCCCAGGGTCCACTGCAGGAGACAGACCTAGGAGCAGATACCCTGCTGAGGGCCCTGAAAAAACAGGGTTCCATGTGGCTGTGGAACCACAGACAAGGGGCACCTGGCCCAGGTGGGGTTTGGGAAGGCCTCTTGGAGAAGGTGATTCCTGATCTCAGTCTGGAAAGAGGAGAGACAGAAAGGAATTCCCGGCAGAGGAGGCAGCTAGAGCAAAAAGAAGGTGTGCGTACTGGCCAGACCTGCTGGGAGCAGCGGGCAGGTGCAGTGTGGGGAGAAACAAGGGTGCGAAGGCCGATAGGGCCTTGCAGGCCACGGTAAGGAGCCATGGGAGGGTTTCAAGCAGAATCAGATCTGCCGGTGACAGAGTCATACAGATGGGTGGGGCCTGTGAGGGGCTCTGTTAGCAGTTGTTGCAGCCACCCAGGAGAGCCTGAGGCAGAAGATGCCTCCTAGGTCTGCCTCCTGCAGTGGACCCTGGGCTCCTCAAGAGCAGAAACATATCACTTTCCCTCAAGACAGCCATGGGGAATGGAGATGGTCTGAGATGGGAGGCTTGGACCCCAGGGAGTGTTCCCCAGAGCTCCTTCATGCCCCACATGCCTGCGGGCCAGCATCCCGTCACTGCCCAGGTGTGTGGCTGCAGGGGTGACGGACCGTTCCCAAATCCTCAAGAACGTCCGCAACGCCATCCGGGGCAGGTTCCCGCTCTACAATCTGGGCTTTGGCCACAACGTGGACTTTAACTTCCTGGAGGTCATGTCCATGGAGAACAACGGACGGGCCCAGAGAATCTACGAGGACCGTGACGCCGCCCAGCAGTTGCAGGTCTCCCCTCACACCCCGTGTACTGCCAATGGCATGGCCTAGGGAACCCAGCCTTGGGGGCCATTTGTCCATCAGCCTAGAAAGGCAGAGAAAGCTCTAGTGCAGAGTTCCAATCAGCTGCATGACCTCTAGTCAGCTATTTCACCTCTCTGAGCTTCAGACTTCTTCTCTAAATTGGGGATTCCTGACACACAACTTTGTGGCCAGGCTTCCCATTGGGTGCCCAAGGTGCTCAGCTCTGAGGCTGCACCCACCCTATTCCTGCAGGGTTTCTACAGCCAGGTAGCCAGACCCCTGCTGGTGGATGTGGAATTGCAGTACCCCCGGGATACTGTGTCGGCCCTGACCCAGCACCGCCATAAACAGTACTACGAAGGCTCGGAGATCATGGTAGCTGGACGAATTGCTGACCACAAACTGGGCAGCTTCAAGGCGGACGTGCAGGCCCATGGGGTAAATGGTGGGTCATGGAGGTTGGAGAGGCCAATGCAGCACCCTAGAGGTTCCAAACCCACACTGTTTTCCACTCCTGCCCACCCCAGGGACCTCTCTTTCACCAGAGTAGTGCCCTCGCCCCCACCATGCCACACACACTCCAGGCCTGAACATCTCTCCATGCAGCCTCCTGCAGGCTGGACAGGCTGGATGGGGCCAACATGGCCTTGACTAGTTGAATTCTCTTGGCCCCAAATGGACTACCTGTTATTTCTCACATCATTCCTCCCAGGGCATGAGAGAGCAAGAGGCCAGTCTCTCCTCTCACTTGACAATCATTTTCTAAATACCTACTGTGTGCTAGACTTTGTGCCATGGTGCAGTACATGCACAAATGTGCACATATGTGGTGGTAGTGGGGGGTGGTCACAGGCATATGAGACCTGAGCCCTGCCCTCCAGGACATGGACTCACACCCCACAGTGTGGCTGAGGATTCAGAACTCAAGTTTTGAGTAAGGAGAGCTGAGCTGGACCCTGGATCCATCCTGACCAGCTAGGTGTCCTTGGGCCATCGGGTTCAGTTCTCCAGGCCTCTGTTTCCTTTTCTGTACCATACAGCACTAGAGTGTTGTGTGGAATAAGTGAAATAATACTACCCTTATGCCATGCCTAATGCACAGGACACCTTTGAGAAATGGTGCCCTTTTATTGCAGCTGGGGAGACAAGGCATGTATGTGTGCTGTGGCAAACTGACTGGTGAAGCCTGACCGGAACATGGTGGGCATTAGGAGGAGTGGGTCATAGTGGACACAGCTGGGTGCCTGTTGGCCTCCCCCAGAGAGAGTAACTCTATGAGGGCAGGGTCTGGTCCACCCATCCCAAGGGATCCCCAGGGCGTAGGCCAAGCTTGGCTCTCAGAGGGTGCTTGGCAAGCATTTGTAGAATGAGCGAATGAGGATGAGAACAGGCTCAGGAAAGAGGGTGCTGCTGGGAACAGAGCTTCAGAGACCAGATGAGAGGAGGCCCCAGAGCCTCTAGCACCTGCTGAGGGCTGTGCTCAGCATGGCACACAGCCTCTCTCCCCAACTCAACTCCCAGGAGGGACAAGAATTCAGAACTACCTGCCTGGTGGATGAGGAAGAGATGAAGAAACTGCTCCGGGAGCGTGGCCACATGCTAGAGAACCACGTGGAACGCCTCTGGGCCTACCTCACCATCCAGGAGCTGCTGGCCAAGCGGTATGGCCCTGTAGCTGCCTAGGGTAGGCACTGCCCACCCGAGTCTCCCTCCCCACCGCCCCCCCACACTTGGAGGTGAACAGAGAAGGGGTGGTTCTGGGTCTTTGAGGTTGTGGGTAGGTCAGATTTACTTTTCTCTTCTGCTTTGCTCCCTGAGTTAATATCAACCAGTTAGTCAATAGGCTGGACAGGCCCACTGGGGGCACAGGGCAGCCCACTGTTACTCCTCTGAGCTGCCTGGGGGAAGGCTGCTGTTTACTGTGCCAGACACATTTAATGTCTAGACACAGTAAATAGGGGGAATTCCCTCATTATTCTCATTTAACAGATGAGCAAACTGAGACTCAGAGAGATTAGACCCCTTGACCTGGATCTCACAGCTGTTAAATGCTCAATGTATCTCTGAGGCATGCCCTTCAACCCTGCCAGAGCTCCAAGTTTTCTTAAATTCTGCGGTCCCTAAGGACGTGCCCTAAGTGCCCACTGAGCTGAGCTGGGCACTGCAGGTGTTTAATGTGGGTTTGTTGAATGAGTGAACAAATGGGTGAAAGGATGAGGAAGTGCAAGTCCATCATCACCTGAGCTGAAGGGCTTAGAGCTGACGTCCTTCTTGCATGCAGGATGAAGGTGGAGGGGGAGGAGAGAGCCAACCTGTCGTCCCAGGCTCTGAAGATGTCATTGGCCTATCAGTTTGTGACCCCATTGACTTCCATGACCATCAGGGGCATGGCAGACGAGGACGGCCTGAAGCCCACCATTGACAAACCACCCGAGGGTACGGACAGCAGGGGTCTGCAGAGGGAGAACCTGTGGGCCAAAAGCCTCAGGGGTGCTTTAATTCTCTTCCCTTTCCCCCCTTCCAGATTCTCTGCCCTTGGGTGAGTTTTAAATCCATTGGTTTCAGCAGGGACTTTGGTAGGTGGCACATGCTCCAGCCCGGGCACGCAGCTCTCCATTCCACCTCTTCCTTGATCCACTCCTCAGCTCTTCCCTCCCTGAGACATCCCTCTCTACTTCACTGCAGACTCCTTGTCTGCTGCATGCTCTGTGCTTCGTGGGCCTTTGTGCAACTCAGATCCCCACCAGCCTTCCCTGGGCCCCTCCTTGTGAGTGTGTGTCTATGAGGAAGCGGGATCCTGGGGGAGAGCTGAGACTCCCAGGGGGAGGGCTGAGACCTCCAGAAGAAGGGTTGGGCCCAGGCCTGACGTAGACTGAGCTGCGTGCCTTTTGTGTGGGGTGCCATGGGTGACGCTGACCTATGTCCTTGTCTTCTACAGAAATGGTGGGACCCCGAAGGAGTAAGTGGCAGCCGTCCTGACCACTCACATCTCTGCCCTCTCTCCTTCACACACTGCTGGTCCTCAGACTGTGAATTCTGTCCTGACCAAAGCCCCCGGTTATCACCCTGTTTGCCCAAGTCTTCCTTCCTTCATTCCAGCTGACTTCACCCCCTGGCCTGGGAATCCTTAGACAGCCCCCTTGAGCAGCCTGGCCTATGCCACACCAGGTCCCAGTGGGAGGAGACAGAGGGGTCAGCCAGCCTTGCTGGGCCAAACTTATGTCCCCGTGTCCTGAGAACCAGGCATGTGATACTCAGTGGTGGCCCCTGGTCCTGTTACCTCAGGCCAGTTCCTTGTGAGGGAGGGGTCATCAGAAAAGGGATCAGCGGCTCCAAGGAAGGCCCAGCTGCCTCCCTTCTAAATGCCGTCCACTCTCGCCCATCAGCATTCGTGCTGGCAGCCTCACAGCCTTCTCCTACTCACTCCAGCATCAATATTCAGCGGCTGCCAAACCAAGTGACTGGCGGTGAGTCCTTGGGAAGGCCTGAGGGATGCCCCTATTTGGCACCCACCCTGCCTGGCTGTCTCTCTCTCTGGGACCTGCCTAGTTGAACCCTTGCCCCCGGCCCCATCTGCCTGATGCCCAATATAACAGACTACATGCTATGCCCCCAGTGGACACTGACCCCCACTTCATCATCTACGTGCCCCAGAAAGAGGACAGCTTGTGCTTCAACATCAATGAGGAGCCTGGTGTGATCCTGAACCTGGTACAGGACCCCGACACAGGTATGGTGGACATCACACCTCTGCCAGACAGAATAGGATCAGGGCTCCTCTGTCCTCAACACTCAGCCATGGACAGAACTGCAGCCGAGGCCTCCACAGCCCACTGCTTGTGCACTGTCCACCTGGCTGGCATCTGCCTGCTGCCTTCCCACCCTGTCCTCCTGGCTGGACCCTAGACAGGGTCAGCTTCTCAGATGTGTGACCGGTGCAGGCACAGGGCCTATGCTTAGAAGGGCCTTACTGGGCTTAATGCTCTTCTGTTGCTGTCTTGAAACCTTTAACAGTTTTTTTTAACAAGGGCCCCTCATTCTTATTTCATACTAGGTCCTGCAAATTATGCAGGGGTCCTGCCCACCTTCTCCACAGCATGGTTGAGCAGAGCCTCAGAGTGCCTCAATGATGGGGAATAACTCCATCCCTCGGCCCCTTCTCCCTCCTTCCCAGTCCAGTTGATCCATCTGCAAATGTTTGTTGAGCCCCTACTAGGAGCTGGGGGTGTAGTGGAAACCAAGACAGTCTCTGCTCTCACAGAGTTTAGAGAAGGGAGAAGACAAACAGGGGAACATATTCTGAGGTGAAAAGTTCAGAGTGTGAGGCATGCTGTGTTAGGATAGTGAGGTTGGGGAGGGGGCCTTTTGGCTGTTCAGGTCAGGGGAGGTCTCTGTGAAGAGGCCCCACAACGTGTTTCCAGCACGACTGTGAGCCTGCTCCTGTGTGAGGAACCTTGGCCATAGAGAAGAAGCAGGTTCAAGTCTGCCCTTGAGGAGGCAAGACCTCCATCAGGGCTCAGAGTGAGAGCTGAGTATAGCAGGTGGGTGAGGAGGAAAAGAAGGTGGAACTATGTGTGGGACCAGTCCTCAAGACCCCATAGGAGATGAGATCCTCAAAGTTGGAGTGGCATGGGTGGAGTGTTGGGGCCTCTCAGGAAGAAGCCACCCCCTGAGCAAAGGCAGGCCTCTCCTAACCAAGATGACCCCTTGCCACATTGCAGGCTTCTCAGTGAATGGGCAGCTCATTGGCGGCAAAGCCAGAAGCCCTGGGCAGCATGAGGGCACGTACTTCGGGCGGCTGGGGATTGCAAATTCCAAGACAGACTTTCAACTGGAAGTGACTCCTAAGAACATTACATTGAACCCCAGCTTGGGTGGGCCTGTGTTCTCCTGGAACGATCAGGCTGCGCTGCGGCAGGACAGGTAACCAGGCCAGGGCCAGGGAGAGGAGCGGGTGAGGAGTGGCCTGGGCTGAAGGCTCTGCTACTGAGCCTGCAGGACCCTCACCCCCCAGTGGTGTCAGTGGATGATGCCCTTGTGGCCTGTGCAGAAATGTCAGACTCTGTGGACCATCTACCCTCCATTTCCCGTGGTTTCCTGACATGTACTCTGGGCCCAGCTGCCTGATACCTGGGCCCCCGTGGCTCCCTTGCCCTAAATGCCACCCCCTTCTCCACCAAGCAAAGTCAGCTTATCCTCCCAGGCCCAGCACAGAGGCCACTTCTTCCCTGAAGCCCTCACACTCTCTTCTTTTGCCAAACCCCAGAGTTGTCTGGGTGTCCCACTTGGCACCTGTCTTAACCTGCCTTGCCACATGCTTTTTCCTTCCTTCACTCATTCATTCATTCATCAAACTCTGCTGAATACCAGAGCCTGATTCTAAGCAACAGAGCTATAGGAAGAGGTGGACAGAGTCCAATGTGGAAGACCTAGATGATGAGTTGGAGTCAGAGGACAGACTCTGATATTAGACAAGCTGAATTCTAAGTCCTGACTTCACTGCTTACCAACTGTGCCACCTTGGTCACTTAACCTCTTTGAGCCTTGGACCATAGGGTCAGAGGGAGAACTGAATGATGTAGTTTGCATAGAGGGCTTAGCACAGGGCCTGGCACACTGTAAGGGTCCCACACACAATAGCAACATGAGGGAAGATGTGTGAGTCAGGTAACAGCCAACCATCTAGGGGTGAAAACCACAGGGTGGGGGGATTGGATAGTCATAAGAGCTGGGTCTCAGAGGATGAGAATACAGGATGAGAAGAGGGATGCAGTACAACCACCACTGACCTCGTGACCACCTGGCCCTGCAGAGTGGTGGTGATCATCAACAAGAAGAGGAACCTGGTGGTGTCTGTGGATGATGGGGCTACGTTTGAGGTCGTCTTGCACCGAGTATGGAGGGGGAGTGCGGTCCACCAGGACTTTCTGGGCTTCTACGTGCTGGACAGTCACCGGATGTCAGCCCGAACACATGGGCTGTTGGGTACGGCCAGCCAGGCGGGCAGGGCTATGGAGCAGGGTGTTGAAGCCAATGGATGCATGGGTCCTGGGGCTGTGTGTCAGTTTTGTAGCTGGGCACCAAGACAGGCTAAGCTCCAACATGGCCTCCAAGTCTCAGTGCTCTGAAAATGAGTTTTGTGGTGAGGTTCTTATCCCTTGAAAAGGCTGCAAACATGCAGTAAAACAATGCTTAGGTGAGCCTGGAAACGCTTGAGGAAGAGAGGTCCTGAAGGCTCTTAGGGACCTTGTGAGTGGGGCACAGCTCTCTGTAGGTACCTGCCCCTCACACCTCTGTCCCAGTCACATCCCCTTGGGAGTGTCGAAAAATGATGGGAGGTAGAGCCCCCTGGAAATATGTCTCCTCCTCGATAGCAAGTGGGCAAGGCAACTTTTGGTGCTAAGATTTATCAGAAACAATCAAGTTCTTGACAAGAAGTGCTCAGGCAACTTTCCAAGCCCCTGTGAGTACCTACTGAGTGCAAGGCAGAAGCAGGTCCCCCAAGATAGTAACTGCTGCCTCCAACGCATCTTTCCAGGACAATTCTTCCACCCCTTTGGTTTTGAAGTGTCCGACCTCCACCCAGGCTCTGATCCCACAAAGCCAGATGCCACAATGGTGGTGAAGAACCACCGGTTGATAGTCACCAGGTAGGCAGGCTGCCCTCCCAGCATTTCTACCTTAGCTGCCTTGCATTTGCTATTGTTGGTCCCAGCTTTCCTCTAAGTGTCACATGGGTAGGGAGAGCCCCTGAGAAGGTGCTGCCTTATCAGGTCCGAAGGGTGACCCCAAGTGACTTATCTTTCTCCAGGGGGTTGCAAAAAGACTACAGCAAGGACTCCCGGCATGGGGCCGAGGTGTCTTGCTGGTTCATCCACAACAATGGAGCTGGGCTGATTGATGGCATTTACACTGACTATATCGTCCCTGACATCTTCTGAGCCCTCTAGCCAGCATGCCTGTCCTCCCTGGGACCAAAGCAGAAGAGAAGGACAACATCCTGACCTACTGTCTGGGCTACACACCTCCCTGACCAAGCTAATCCTCTGTTTCAAAGCACCTATGCCTTCCATTAAAGAGAGACTATGTCTAGCTCAAAGCTGGCTGCTTTTTGGGAGGGAGGATGGCAGGGAGATGGCCCAAGATGCTGCACCTCTGAAGGGCTCAGGGATCATTGCAGACCCAGGGACAGGAGAAGCAAGTCTTCCTCCCACCCACCCTCCCCTGTTCTCTGCAGCTGCCTGGTTCCATGCCCTCCATGTGCCCTGAGTACCCCCTGCACACAGCTCTCCCTGTAGGTCGAGGACTCCAGCAGCACAAAAAGGCACAGCAGACCCAGTGCTTCCTGTAGCCAGGCACTGTTCTAAGTACCTTACTTGAATTCCCCAAGTCTGTGTTCCCAACAGCTCTAAGAAATTGAGGCTAGGTTATTCGTCCAAAACCACACAGCCTGTATGTGGCAGAGCTTGGATTTGAACTCGTCTGTCTGTGCACTTAACTACTCTCATATGACTACTCTATTCAGCTGGGAGGTTCTGGATATTCTAAAGATTCACTTAAAATGAACATATGAAAAATTCATATAGATGAACCTGTGGTTCTGAAGAAGTCCTACCAGGAGCAGGAGGTTATATTATTGGGGCCAAGGTCTCCACCTCAGCCATTTCCATGCTGGGAACCTCTGACAGCCAGGCTAGTATTTCTCAAAGGCAGAGACAGCCCTTGCCTAGAAGCTGTGATTTCAGGGCACCAGGAACATCACCTAACCTGAATGCCTGAAATTACCCCATTAGGTCTTCTGCCTTGTCTTGGCCTTGGGACCCAGTTAAAATGCAACATCACAGGGTACTGGGAGGTGAACTCACACTTTGGGGAGCCACTGGCCCTCTCTGTAAAGGTGGGTGGAACCCTACCCACTCCTTTCCAAAAGACTTCTGCTTTTTCTCTGTTGACTGCTATATAGTTCTTACAGCAGATGAGGCTCACAAGGGGCCCATCTGCTATAAGTAGACAGGGACTACTTTTGAGGACCCAGAACAATCACACAAATGCTGAGCCCAAAGGCTGCTCAGGCCCATGGAACTCAGCCCCTCAGCAGCAGGCTGTAGGACAGTCAACGTGCCTCTGAGGTATCCTGGGCTTCTTGAGGAAGAGCTGCAGGCTGTCAGCTATCTAGGCCTCCCTGGGTAAGGCCCTGCCCAGTGAGGGCCTCATCATGCCCTCCTGTAGAATGCAAATGGCGTGAACCTGAAGATCTCTTAGATTCTGACCAATTCTATTTTTTTTTTTTTGAGCCAGGGTCTCTCGTTCACTTGCCCAGGCTGGACTGCAGGTAGCAGGCATAATCACAGCACACTGCAGCTTCGACTTCCTGGGCTCAGGCAATCCTTCCGCCTTAGCCTCCTGTGTAGCTGAGACTATAGGCATGTGCCACCACATTTGGCTATTTTTTTTTTTTTTTTTTTTTGGTAGAGATGAGATCTTACTATGTTGTCCAGGCTAGTCTCCAACTCCTGGTCTCAAGCAATCCCTCGGCCTCCCAAAGTGCTGTAATTACAGATATGAGCCACTGCGCCTGACCCAATTCTAAGTTCTGCATGATGACTCTGGTTCTCTCCCAGTCCCTGGTTGTGCCTCAGGCTCTCTTGAGTGTCTTTAGAATACCTATTTCCAGTTGTCCCTCTCAGAGACTCCAAGCAGCAGGGGATGAGGCAGGAGCCTGGATGAAAGCGGGGTGGGAGAAGCTCTGCAGGCAGCTGTGGGGCCACGAGGAGGAGCCGATGCGCAACATTGGGCAACAGCACTTGAGCAACAGTCCCAGCCACCCAGTGGTCAGTAGCCACAGGCGCCAAAATGATCACGTGAACAGGGTGTCCTAGGGGCCAGCAAACAAGGTTAGGCTGCAGCTCCCAGGGCTCTTCTCTCCACATCCAGGTGTCAGTGCCCACTAGACCTGGCCTCTCAGGCTTGCTGCCAGTGGGGAAGACAGGCACTGCTCGGTCGGGCCTCAAGCATGGCAGCTGCCCCCTCAACAGCTACACTTGTTGCTCTGCCACATTTCACTGACTTGGCAACTCTCCGCCATTGCTCTGTGGCTTCTGCCTCTTCCAGTCATTGGTCCATACTCTCCTCGTGGCTCCAACTGCCTCATGGCTTCTGTGCTCTGTTCCCAACAACCCACTCTCTCCATAAATCTCACAGGCGAGCCCAGAGTTTTCAGTGAGGCCATGGCACAACCCATAAGTCAGTCGGCCTGTGCCCATTCAGTTGTGAGAGCCCAGTGGGAGGGTCACAGGGTCAGCTTTATTCAGAGAAGCCATGGGGATGGCGGGCATGTGGCAGTTGCCCTGAGGGGCTGGGAATTGGCAGGGCCCTGGCATGGCTCAGGAGGTCCTAGCCCCCATTGAGAGGGACCAGGTCCTGCCCCTGTAACTCCCGTTGTCTTGGAGACTGGAGCCCAGCCTCACTGGAGACTTTTAAGGGCATGACTCCCCAAGAGGCTGAGAACATCATATCAGTGGTCCGAGTTCCTGGCTGGGCCCTGAGTGACAAGGCTCAGGCCCCCAGGAGCTCTGCATCCTGAGGGGGCAATCAGACCAGAGCACACAAGCCTCAACATAAGGTGATGACATATTGGTAAAGCCAGCCCTGAGGGTGCTTGGGCTTGGAGCAGGCACAGAGGAGGAAGGCTCCTGGAGGGGAGGCACGAGGGCTGGCAGAAAGATGAGAGATTTGACATGCACAGAAGGGGAGGGCATGCTAGTGGGAGGAGAGCAAGCACGTTGGAGCCGATCACAGACAGCTGAGCTGCAGGCCTCAGGGTTTGTCCTTTCCCTGGGCCCTGGGGGAAGGCCTGTTCTCCTGAATAACACACCATAGAAGGGTAATGAGAAAGGGGGTCCACCGTGGAGGTCTGAGCCCATGGGCAATGGGTCTGGTTTTGTGCCCTGACTGCCTGAGAAGGGAGAGACTGCAATCCAGGGGGCCAGACCAGAGGCCACATCAGTGGTAGGGACAAGAGGCAGCAACCCTGAGATGCCATTTACTTCAAATGCAGCTCCATACTCATCTCCATCATGCACACCAAGGTGTTCCAGCACCCATTTGTCGGCACACAACTCCTGCATTTCTAGGGGGCCTCCATGGCCCCCATCCTGTCAGGAGTGGAGCCTGATGAAGCCCTCTCAGGCACACACATCTGGGAGTCCATTACTCCACCCATGCCTAGTTTCCCGGACAAGCTTCCTGCCTCCACTCCATGCTGCAGGTCACTGACCCTGCTTGGAAAACACCAGGTTTATTCATATAAGGAGTGCAGGCCAGGCCTGTGTGGTCAGCAATGGCGTCCATTTGGTGGCCCTGACTCATCTTTGTTCTGCTTTCTGGCATGGTGGTCTCTGACTTCCTGAAGAGCCCCTTCTAGCTTGAGGTGAGTCTGACCTCTCTTCACCATTTAGGCCTTGAGTGTAAACAGGTAGAAGGTATCATAGTGGACAAGTCATCTAAGTTGAGTGAGGAAGAGGCAGAGGGCTGGGCACTGAATGACTGAAAACAGAGCTAGACATTGGGGAAGTGCACTCCAGCCAAGGCCTATACTATCCTGCTGTCTAACCCTGAACAAGGCTCTTAAACTCTCTGGGCCTCAGTTTCCCCACCTGTCAAATGAGCAGTGCACCATGAACGGCTCACCGAGGAGCTGTGCGGGTCCAAGTCTTAGACAAGTGCAGAGATCTACATAAAACATTGAGTTGAGCCCTGTGGAGTGTGACAGGGGTAGGGGTACTTGGGGAAGAGGCCTAAAGGGCCCAGGGACCAGGGAAGGCACAATGAGAAACAGAACAAGGTGGTGTATGTGGAGCATGGAGAGAGTACCAAGTTCAGTTCTCTTTGTCCTGCTTCCCTGGGTAACCTGAAGACCTGTCCCTCTCTGGACCTCAGTTTTCTATCTATCCAGAATCCTTCCTACTCTGACATATGGCTCTGGGAGGGTCCCTACATGTGGAGGTCCCTCAAGGTCTGTGTGTGGAGCAGGGGCATTGCTGAACCCTGATCCCAGCCCAGAGCCTCCCCCAGGCCATGTGATCTTGGCCTTGGCTTGACCCCCTGTTTGTTTTTGTCTTTGCAGAAATGGAGCCTCCCGGAAGGGGTGAGAATTTTCACGGGGAATGAGGCCAGATGGGGAAGGGCAGGATGGAGATGGTTGCCCAACTGCTAAAGGTGTGGGCCATAACAGAGGTCCCTACCAACCGGCAAACAGCTCTTGGCCCCTGTCTGGAGGACACCCACATAACACAAGACCCTGGGAAAGAGCACCACAGAACTCTAACCTCTCCAGCCTCGTGGGATGCAGTCCAGGAAGGCCCCCCATCCAGGCATCCCTTCCTTCCACAAACACACAGCACTTGTTGGTACCTGGTCCCGTGTGCAGGCTGAGAATGCACAGTGAAGCAGTCCCTTCACACGCTCATGAAGCATCTTCATATCCCCATTGAACCCCAACATCTCCCTGGGGCTTCCCTCGGTCCAACACCCCTGCTGGAGAGAGGGTATCTGGGAACTCTCCTTGCCACAGGAAGTAAACTTCTGCTTGGGAGACAGAATCAGGAGATTACCAAAGGACACAGAAGGTGGGCTGGGGTGTGTGTGAAGGAAAATGTGTGGTGAAGGAAGGACAGGAGGGGCTGGGGGCAGGTGTTCTCAGGTTGGAGTCCTGGGCACGCCTGGAGTTCAGGATGAATAGAGGAGGCAGAACAAGCACAGGCTACAGCTGTGTGTCAACAGATGACAGAGCTGGGGAGGCAGAGCAAGCATCAGAACAATGGTGGGCAGTGGAATGTGGGGAACAGGGATGTGGCCAAGGCTTCAGACAGGAGATACTGAAAGGAAGGAGGGGTTGCTCACTAGGCAGAGGTCCCAGAACCTGCAAGGGAGTTTGGAAAGGAGGTGGCCAGGTTGCAGACCTGGTTCCCCGCTCTCCCTGATTGGCTGATCTCTGCCCAACTCTCTCACAGGTGACCGAAGGCATCGAGGTCTACAGTACCCAAATCAGTTGTAAGGTGACTTCTCGCTTTGCTCACAATGTTGTCACCACAAGAGCCGTCAACCGTGCAGATGTGGCCAAGGAGGTTTCCTTTGACGTGGAGCTGCCCAAGACAGCCTTCATCACCAACTTCACCTTGTGGGTGCCACCATGG
>CAUYQG010094667.1:0-14719 GCA_963574415.1 Tarsius wallacei
CTGCACTCCAGTCTGGGTGATTGGCTTTTTATCAAAATATGGAATTCAAGCAAAGTACCACTAAACTGTATTTTTAAATATACTATATTGCTATACTATTTAAACTGCTTTTTAAAATATAATATATTGAGAGGAAAATTAAAAACTAAAACTCAGTTCAATTAATAAGCTTTCTCACTAATTTTATTTATTCTTGTTAACTTCTGTTGAGTACCTGCTTCACTAAAGACAACAAATGGTGTTGTAAGGGCCTATAAAAGTGTCTGAAACATAGTTTCTTTCTACCCCTAAGAAATTCTAATAAGGAGTATATACATATATTAATACTTCAGGGCCAAATATAGTGACTGATATATTAAAAACACTGCTTTTAAAAATTTAGCATGTTAACATAGGACTGAATAATTCCATTTGAGATAACAAGGGAAGACTTCATGAAAAAGGTGACATTTCAGCTGAACTATGAAAAATGATAAGAATTTAGATCAATGTTTCTCAACTGAGGGCCATTTTTGTCCTCCAGGGACATGTGGCAATGTTTGGAAACATTTTTTAGCAGCACAGCCAGGGAGCTGGGGTGCTACCAACGCCTAGTGGGTGGAAATTAGGGCTGCTACAAAACAGCCTGTAATGCACAGGACAGCGCCACACAACAAAGAATTACCTAATCCGAAATGTCCATGGCATCGCTGTTAAAAAATTCTTATTTACATGAGAGAAAAGCTTATTAAAGATCAGTACACTGGGAAAATGGAGAGGGTAGCTGGGAAACAGCCAATTGTTGAGCTAGAGGGATAAACTTAGAGAAGAAATGGAAAAATATATTTGAAACAGATCATAGTTGTTCATGTTTATTCTTTATCTTAAAAAGAAGAGTTATTATTTTTTCCTTTGTAATTAATTAATATATGAAGCTCTGCAAATCCTTGTTTCTCCTTAAACTTTTGCCCACTAATTTTAGCATTCATCAGTAACTCTTGTCTGTATCAATTATTTATTACTGTGGTGGTCTAATTGTAATTTTCTATTTCTCTTGTTCCCCCTACATTTGTTAGTTTAAATTCCTCTGGGCTGGGTGTGGTGGCTCACACCTGTAATCCCAGCACTTTGGGAGGCCAAGTCAGGAGGATTGCTTGAGCCCAGGAATTCAGTGCCATCCTGGGCAACATAGCAAGACCCTGTCTGTATTTTTTGTTAAGTTATAAGAAGAAGAAGAAGAAGAAGAAGAAGAAGAAGAAGAATTCCTCTATAAGGAAGAATTTCCCTTATTTGGTTACTTAATCATTTATTACTATCAATATGGACTTTTGGATATTTATTTATTATTTGGATTATAATCTAATACTGTTGTTATTTGTTTTCTTGCTACAGTCCTTTCTCTTTGGGCCACTGACAGCTCTGTCAGATTGGCACCTATATCCATTTAATATGGCCCATCTCTGTTTTTTTTAAACTGCTTCTGGTACCACAAGATGTTCCAGACTTGTCTTATTTCTCCCTGCTCCAGCACGGGAATCAGCCAGTTTTCCGAGGAGCCCTAGCTTCTTTTATTGATGAATGCTATTTAGAAACCAGGATCTGGGAACTAAGTGTGTTCTTGCTTCTGGGATATTATTGCTTCTAGGTTTGGTCATTTGACTGCAAATTTATGAGTAATTGGTCATTTGCAAAGTCATTTTTTCTTCCTCATTCAAAGTGTTTTTGTTGATAGCTAACTTTCTCATTATCCCCAACAGAAACCCTGTAATCAGTAAGCAGTAACTCCCTATTTCCCCTCCTCCCCATCCCTGGAAACCACCATTCTACTTTCTGTCTCTATGAATTTGCCTATTCTAGATACCTCATATAAGTGGAATCTTATATTAACTTGTATCTGGCTTATTTCACTGAGCATAATGTGTTCAAGGTTCATCCATGTTATAACGTGTATCAGAACTTCATTCCTTTTTATAGCTGAATAATATTCTGTTATATGTTTATACCACCTTTTGCTTATCTAGTCATCTGTTTATGGAGTCTTGGGTGCTTCTACCTTTTGACTATTGTGAATAATGCTGCTACAAATACAATGCTGGTATAGAAAATTCTGGTCAAGTCCTTGTTTTCAGTTTGTTTGGGTATATACCTGGGGGTGGGTCTCTTGGTAATTCTTGTTTAGCTTTTTGAGGAACAACTAAACTTTCCTTTTTTTTTTTTTTTTTTTTGAGTTGGAGTCTCACTCTTTTGCCCAGACTGGAGTGCAGTGGCCACTCCCGGCCATTGCAGCCTCGACCTGCTGGGCTCCGGCATTCCTTCCACCTCAGCCTTCCAAGTAGCTGGAACTACAGGCGCGCGCTACCAAGCCCGGCTAATTTTTGATTTATTGTAGAGATGAGGTCTCGCCAGGTTGCCCAGGCGAGTCTCGAACCCGCGGGCTCAGGCATTCCACTCACCTCAGCCTCCCTAAACTGTTTTTCATAGTGACTGCACCATTTTACATTTCCCACTGGTAATTCACAAAGGTTCTAATTTCTCTACATCCTTGCCAATATTTGTTTTCTTTTTTTGATAATAGCCTAATAGGTATGAGGTGGTACCTCATTGTGGTTTCAATTTGCATTTCCCTAATGACTAGTGATGTTGAGCTTTTCATGTATTTGATTTTAATTTTTTTAAATGGTCTTAATTGAAAATATAAGATATAACTTACATACCTGTTAAAATGTATGTTTGTTGTCTTTAAGTATATTTAGAGTTTTGGAGACATCACCATAATCTAATTTCAGAATATTTACATCATCTGAAAAAGACATTTCATACCTATTAGCAATCACTACCCATTCTCCCATCTTGTCCCCCTTGTACCTCTCATACCTAAGCATCTATGAATCTACTTTCCGTCTCTATAGATGTGCCTATTCTGGACATGTCATAAATTAGGTCATACACTATGTTGTCTTTTGTGATCAGCTTCTTTCCCTCAGCATGTTTTGAAGTTGCCCATGGCATAAGCATGTGCAGTGCTGCATTCTCTTAGAGTGTTGAATGATCCTCTGTATGGATGTGGATTCCTGCATCCTTTGCCTATTTTTTACAGTTCTTTATGGAATCCAACGGCAATGAGGAGAGGAACTGCAATTATGTAGTATATTTTTTGTGATTGTCATTTCCAAATACAAAAGGAAATTCTTCTCACTCTTTAGCCTTCTTCTTTATGATTAGTACTTTACTTGGATCTTATGAATTAAAATTTTAGGCCAGGCACAGTGGCTCAAGCCTGTAATCCCAGCACTTTGGGAGGTGAGGTGAGGAGATTGCCTGAGCCCACAGGTTTGAGAACAGCCTGGGAAACTTGACGAGACCTCATCTCTACAATAAATCAAAAAATTAGCCGGGCCTGGTAGTGCACACCTGTTGTTCCGGCTACTTGAAAGGCTGAGGTGGACGGATCGCCTGAGCCCAGCAAGTCGATGCTGGAGTGGCCGTGAGCATGCCACTGCACTCCAGGCTTTAAAAAACAATAACAACAAAAAAATTTTAACTTAGCCTAGCATATCTCTTTGTTTGTAAACAACTCAAACAGGGAACTCTCACTGTTAAAACAGAATTAAAAAGAATATGATTTTTTGAGGTATAGCTGACACTGATTCCATCATACTAATTAGCCTGTTGTAGAATTTCTTTTCTTTCTTCCTTTCTTTTTTTTTTTTTTTTCCGAGTTGAGATCTTGCTCTGTTTTCCAGGCTGGAATGTAGTGGTATGATTGTGGCTCACCACAGTCTCAACCTCCTGGACTCAGGTGATCCTCCCACCTCAGCCTCCCAAGTAGCTGGGACTACAGGCGTGTGCCACCACACCAGCTAATTATTTGATTTTTTTGCTGTGTTGCCTAGGGTACTCTCAAACTCCTAGGCTCAAGCGATCCTCCTGTCTCGGCTTCCCAAAATGCTAGGATTGCAGGTGTAAGCACCGCACCAGGCCTAGAATTTCTTTAAAACGATTTTTTCTTCTTTGGCCTCACTAAAGAATTTTATTCTCTTGCTGATTTTGACTCTTCTAAGCTTTAATTGGGTTTGACTTCCTAAAGAAATCCCAAAGAGACTCATTTTTTCAAAACTATTTGATCCTTTGCAGTTAAGAAAAAGTATTGATAATGTTTAACTTAATTCCAAATTTGTAATGGCATATAGGATTTCAAACCTGTCACTATTTCCACAGCATTTCAGAGTTTAAGAAAATCCTTTCTTTTCTTCTCTCCTTTTCTGTTGGAATGGCCAGAATCTCAGGTAGTAAGAAAATCTTAGAACTCAGAAGCAGTTACTAAGGAGGCAGCACTGTTTGATTTTTGTTCATATAGTTCAAGTGTGATCTAGTCAGTGGAGTAAAGTTTTAGAACTTTATCTCTAACAAAAATATTTTATCATAATTCCCTTAGGCTTTTTGTGGGGGGAAGGGATATTCTATAATTTTTTTCCTCCTATGTCAAATTGTTAACTTTATGTCTTGTTTCAACCTAGATTGCTTATGGGTGATGAACGTGTAAAGAATGGCCTTAATTTCATGTATGAGGCCCCACCAGGGGCTAAAAAAGGTACTTGTCTCATTTCCTTTTTTTTGTCTTTGATACATGTGCAACTAAAGTTTGAAAACTACTATGACAAATATTTTTTATAAGTTGCCCTTCTTTAAAATTGCTATTATTCTGTGAAGATAATAAAGAATGCCATAATCATACAGCAAAATAAATACTGAAGATATTTTTCTAATCTGGTAGTATTTCATGATGTGTCCTTTGGGGAGGAAAAAAAATCTCAGTAACAGAAGAAGTGCATTAATTCTTTCAAAATTTGTGTATATATCTTTAGTCTTCTTACTAAATATACTTTAATTCTTTCATAATTTGTGTATATATCTTTAGTTCTCTTACTAAATATACTTGTAAATAGAAAACATAATATTCACTGTCAATGAACAGTATACACATTTAAAATTAGGAATTTAAAAAAAAATAAATAAAAATTAAAAAAAATAAATAAATAAAAAATAAAATTAGGAATTAACATGCTTATTAAGTGTTATACCTTTTTCAGTATTGTGTTTTATCTTTCTGTAGTTTGAATTTTTATCTTGTAAAAGAAGAAAAAAGTCAAATCAATAAATTCTTGCAAGTTACAATTAAATACCATGGTACTGTAGTATAGTATATAGTGGACTATATTTGAAGTTTTTAACGTCTTGCCTTTTTACTCCCATGTTTTTTGATATGCAATCAAGAAAACAAAGAGGTAAAGGACTATTTTTCTATGTCTGAATTTACTTTCAATTGGTTGGATTGTGATTTTATGGAAAAATTAAAAGAATTTTCAATGAATGTTTTTAGAAAGAAGAAACTGAAGGAGAGACAGAATACAAATTTGAATGGCAGAAAGGAGCACCACGAGAAAAGTGAGGACTAATTTACTTTTAAGACAAGATATATATTGTTAAATTTATCTGGCTGGGCATGGTGGCTTACATCTATAATCACAGCACTATGGGGGAGGATTGCTTGAGGCTGGAAATTTCAAACCAGTCTAGACAACATAGTGAGACCTTGTCTCTAGAAAAAAAACAAATAATTAGCCAGGTGTGGTGGTGCACTCCTATAGTCCCAGCTACTCAGGAGGCAGAGGTGGAAGGATCACCTAAGTCTAGGAGGTTGAGGCTGTGGTAAGCAATGATCATGCTACTGCACTCCAGCCTGGGTGACAGAGTAAGACACCAACTCAAAAAAAGAAAGAGAAAATAAAAATTTATCTGATATCTTTTTTTTTTTTTTTTTGAGTTGGAGTATCACTCTGTTGCCCAGATTGGAGTGCAGTGGCCGCTCCTGGTCACCGCAGCCTCGACCTGCTGGGCTCCGGCAATCCTTCTGCCTCAGCCTTCCAAGTAGCTAGAACTACAGGCGTGCGCTACCACGCCCGGCTAATTTTTTGATTTTTATTGTAGAGATGAGGCCTCGCCAAGTTGCCCAGGCGGGTCTCAAACCCGTGGGCTCAGGCAATCCACTCACCTTGGCCTCCCAAAGTGCGGGATTACAGGTTGAGCCACGGAGCCTGGCCCTGATGTCTTTTTATTCACTAGAGAAGGCAAATGGTATAAAAAGTTATTTTTAATTATTTGATTTAATGATTTCAATTAGTTGTCTAATGCAAATAATTTGATGATAGTCTTTTGTTTTAAATACTTTTTCACTTTTTTAACATTGTAAATTAGTCTATAGGTCTATTAAGTCTAATTAGTCTATTAAGACTAGACTTTAATAACTAAATGGTGTTGGAAATACTAAATAGATTTTATGGTTATATATACTTATTGAAGTAATATATTTCATAATGCTCTTAGAACTATAACACTTTTGGGTTAACTGCTGTTTAATTTATTAAATTATTCTTAATATTGTGTTTGTACATTTTCTCTATTTAATAGATATGCCAAAGATGACATGAACATCAGAGATCAGCCCTTTGGTATTCAGGCAAGTAACACCTATTTTACTCTGTAAGAGTAATTTTTATTTAATAAACATTTCTTTATATTATTGTTCAAAGGTGTTTAAGCTGAAAAGGGGCACTCTTAGTATCAGATATTATAAGGAATAGAGGAGAAAACATTAAATGTAGTAGACTGATAGAACATCAGAATCAAACTTTTATAGTGAGGGTTATAATGGTATTGGTCTCTATAGTTTTCAAAGAATTTGGTGAATTAGCTCAAGTTCAAGAAAATATTTAAAACTATTATTGGTTTAGAACCATGACACAGTGTCAGAGGGCCAAATTCTTGTTATAAGGAAAGTTTTATTGGAACACCACCTTGCTTATTCACGTACATGTTGTCTATGGTTGCATTTCCATCTTAGCAGCAGAGTTAAGTGGTTGTAACAGAGAGTATCTGTCCCAAAAAGCCTAAAATATTTACCATCTAGACTTTTGCAGAAAAAGCTTGCCAACCCCTGGTTTAGAAATCAGAAACTTTAAAGATTAGTTTATTAAAATTAGAGAATTTAAGATTAAGCCGTGACATAATTCTTTTTTGGTATTTTGCTATTTCTTCTTGAATGACATTGTTATATTGCCACCAAATAAGAGGTAAAAAGAAGTAGGATTCAGCTTACCCTTTAGGACAGAATTTATTACAAAAAATTCCCATGTTTTTATTAAATTACCAAAGTTATGGAGTTTCTTTCCCTGGCGTTCTTTTAAAAATGCAATTTAACCTAAACTCTGTCAAGGAACAGAAGTTGAACATTGGTTAGATTCTTAGTAATTTAGTAACCAAAATAATGTGCACTCTTTCTCAGGTTCGAAATGTGAGGTGCATTAAATGTCACAAATGGGGTCATGTCAACACAGATCGAGAATGTCCTTTGTTTGGTCTTTCTGGAATCAATGCAAGTTCAGTTCCCACTGATGGCTCAGGTAGGCATTAGACATAATTCATTTGTTTTAGAGTGTATATCAAGGACAAACGAGAAAAGATAAATAACGTTTTTCTTTATTTCTCTGGGTATTTTGCTTTATTTGGGTTTGTTTTGTGTGTGTGTGTGTGTGTGTGTGTGTAAAACATTCTCAAAATCTGATTAATGGGAAATTCTTATCATATGTGTTGAATTTGATATACTATGTAATAGGATAAAATTGAATTTTACCAGCCAAAGGCCCTATGCAGTGAATTTTAAAAATAACATATATTCGCTCCTACCTGGAATCCCAGCACTGTGGGAGGCTGAGGTGGGAGGATTGCTTGAGCCCAGGAGTTGAGACCAACCTGGGCAATATAGTGAGACCTCATCTCTACAGAAAATAAAAAAATTAGCTGGGCATGGCAGGGCATGCCCGTAGTCCTAGCTACTTGGGAGCCTGAGACGGAAGGCTCGCCCGAGCCCAGGAAGTCGAGGCTGTGGTGAGCCAGGATTGTGTCACTGCACTCCATCCTGAGTGACAGAGTGAGACCCTGACTCAAAAAGAAAAGTAAAAGTAAGATATATTAAACATAGTTTGTCAGGTTAGTAGCCTAAAAAATGGAGGGAAAAAATGGTTATTTCTCATACTCATATTCTTCTGGATTGTAAAAATAGACTGTATGGAAAGCCTCAGCTGGCCGGGCTTGGTGGCACAGCCTGTAATCCCAGCACTTTAGGAGGCTGAGGCGAGTGGATTGCCCGAGCCCGAGGGTTTGAAACCAGCCCGGCAGCCCGGGCAACTTGGCGAGACCTCATTTCTACAATAAATCAAAAATTAGCCAGGCATGGTAGTGCGTGCCTGTAGTTCCGGCTACTTGGAAGGCTGAGGCGGAAGGACTGCTGGAGCCCAGCAGGTCGACACAGGGGTGACCGTGAGCGTGTGTGCCACTGCACTCCAGTCTGGGCGACGGAATGAGATTACAACTAAAAAAAAAAAAACCCTCAGCAGTCATTTCTTTTTTTTTTTTTGAGATTAGAAAGTAATTTTAAGAATTTGACCAATTATTAAGTTTAATACCATCTTTTTAATGGTGTTTTAGAGGTCAGAATATGTGGAGGAAGTATACAGACAGAATATTGTGATTGACTTTTTAAAAACTCCTTATTGCTCTAAATCAGGTTAAGAAACCACTTTTTAAGTAAAACTATTTTCTCAGTGATAAGACAGTATTCATATAGACTTTGATCTGGCAATCTCTGACAAAAAAACATCTCACTAATGCCACAATCCAGATACTCTTAAAAGCCCACATACCTAATGAGCCCTCCTCCCTTTCCCCCACCTTTTTTTTTCAGAGAGAAAGAGGTGATTCACCTCCCCAGGGTAGGGAAGGGGGCCAAAGCTCAAGAAAACGTGCCCCGCCATAGCTCAAAGAGCACATGGCCACACCATAGCTCAGCAAGACAATGGCCAATCATTTCTTTTTATTACAAAGATAAAGACAAAGTTGACTATGTTAAAATGGTTTTTACTTGAAAGTTATTTACCTTCCTGCATATTACTGTCTGCTTAAGAAAAATTAGTGTAATTTTGGTTCTTTTTCTATAAAGATACTAAAACTGAGAAGTTTTACCCTAAGTGTATCAGTGCCTTGCCTTGTTAGTGTATGATTGAGACAGCTGCACTAATCCAACCCTAACTTGTAATAGATCATAATAGAAATAACCTGCTTAACCCTGTAATTTAAGCAAGTCATGTCACTTTTATGAGCATCAATTCCTCATTTAAAAATAAGAATGATAGTATAACTCAGAGATTTTCAGCGTTTTTAAAGCAGCTGTCGAATTTTTTTAAAAGAAACCTTACATGAAACCCCAGTATATAGAACATACAAAAAGCAGAGCTGCTCTACTGAAGTGGATGCTCTGGGCATGAAACTTCATCCTCTCAGCTACCCCCTACCCAGGCCTCTGCTGCACCCCTTTGACTTTCACTGCTACCTCATCTGAGTCCAGGTTCACCCCCAGTCAACAAGTAATCTCTGTAGCTAGAGAACTTCTGTCCTCGAAGCCATATTCAGTCTGTAGGATACAAGGTGCCAGTTCTCAGATTAGTATGAGTTTAGGAATTTGACCAATTATTAAGTTTAATACCATCTTTTTTATGGTGTTTTAGAGGTCAGAATGTGTGGAGGAAGTGTACAGGCAGAATATTGTGATTGACTTTTTAAAAACTCCTTATTGCTCTAACTCAGGTTGAGAAACCACTTTTTAAGTGGTAAAACTATTTGCTCAGTGATGAGGCAGTATTGATATAGACTTTGGTCTGGCAATCTCTGACAAAAAAAACACCTCACTAATGCCACAATCCAGATACTCTTAAAAGCCCACATACCTAATGCATCCTCCTCCCTTTCCCCTACCTAACGGGTAGAAGAAGGGAGAACAGCCCCAAAAGAAATGAGCCCCAAGAAAATGGAGTATGATAAATCATATACCAAAACCCACCTGATCAAATATTTCTGACCATGTACTTGATTAGTAACAGGGACCTGTTCTGTCTGAAAAGCATAATCTGCTTTCTGGAAGGGATTGTATCTTTCCCATCTTTTCCTTCTTCCCAACCTTGTAGTGCCCTTACAACTGCATGACTCATGGGTTGACTTGGGACAGGCAGAAGGTAGTAGTTGTCTTTGTTCCTCAGTCTTGTCTTACTCTAATCCTGCTTCTAAGAAAAGGAGTAGGATAAACTCCAGACTTAGCCCTTCTTTTATCCCATTGTACTCAGATGTCACCTCTGAAGGGACATTGTAATTTAGCAAACCACTCAGATGTCTCCTGTCAGGGGACATAAAGAGATTGCTGGTGATTATACAGGACATGCAAGTGCAAATTTTTCAAAGACATATGTTTCCTTGAAGTTTTCAATTCAAAACTGCACAAAAAAGCAAATAAAGAGATGGAATATATATACAGAGATATACGTAAAAAGAAATGAGTTGGTGTTACATAGAAGGAGAATTGTGTGAAGTGCTTTCATGGTGGTGCCAACACTTCTTTGTAACAGAAACTAGCGATAAAGAGCTGGTTGCATAAGAAAGGCAGCTGTGGGTATACCCTTTGTATCATATGGCATAACTTAAAAAGATAGGTAAGCAAGTTACTGTAGCCTTAAAAGAAAGACTTTTAAAGTTGAAGGCAGGTTGTTACCACACATCAGAAAAATATGAGATATAAAATTTTGATTTTTTTGGTCATAAATAAGTTCCTCAGTGTCCAAAATTCCTTATATTCAACATATCATTACAATAAAATAATTGGTTTCAATGCTATACTATTTAATATGAAGTGATTTGTTTTTTATATTTCATAAAAAAGTGTGGTTGAGTTGCTGGTAGATGATCTGCAAGATGTCTCCGAGTGCAAAGGGTTAATAATCAATAGACTTGATTTCTCTTGAGTCTATATTGAATGTCTACTAATAACAACCAAAAGAACCTGTGCCATTTGGTTAACCTATTTTCTAAGAGTATTGAAAACAATGAAGTAGCCAGGTATGGTGGCTCATGCCTGTAATCCCAGCACTTTGGGAGGCCAAGGCCAGAGGATCACTTGAGCCAGGAGTTAGAGAGGCCAGCCTGGGCAATATGGTGAAACCTCTCTACAAAAAAGGAAAACATGAGGTAGGTGTGGTGGTGTACCTGTAATCCCAGCTACTCAGAAGGCTGAGACAGAAGGATCACCTGAGCCCAAGAGGTCGAGGCTGGGGTGAGCTATGATCATGCCACTGCACTCCAGCCTGGGCAACAAGTGAGAGACCCAGACTCAAAAAAAAAAAAAAAATTGAAAAGATAACAGTAAAACCCTACAATGCCTACAATGATGTGAATTCAGATATAATGAGCTAGTTATGACTCTTCTCCTCTCCTATTTATTAGCCTTATAATAACTCAGTCACTCAATTTATACAACTGAAGTTTTTGGACCCAACTTATGGTGGGGTTTTATTGTAGTACTATTCCTCAGTCAAATGAAACTTTTTAAAATAAAATGAACGAAGTAGAAAAAAATGCTCAAGTTTGTGACTCCTGTCAAGTTTTAACATATATGTAACCAGACTAGAGAAGTCTACATAGCAGTGGTTCTTTCTTTCTATCTAAATAAATTGAGCCTTGGGGTGGGAGAGGGTGAAAAGCATTACCTTTGTTGAAATCCTATGGTTTCTCTGCATGAAGTTGACATTCCTGATATATAAAATGTCAATATGAAAAAGATGAAGACAAACAGAAAGGAGCCAAAGACATAAATACATACAAAAATAAATACAAAAGGAAGAATTCACATGACCATTAAATAGGAGAATATTTTCAACAGCATTAGTAACCAAAGAAATGAAAACTAAAACAATATTTTATCTTTTTTGCCTGTCAAATTTCAGTAAAGATGTACAAGATCTGTATATCCAGTGTTGATTCCAACAAGCATGTTAAAGTGAACATTTTCTTTCTCTGTTGATAAATTAGAGCAACCTTTCTGGAGAGCCATTAGACAAAATGTATCAAAAGCCTGAAAGTCATGCATATTCTTTAACCTAGAAATATACCTTCCAGTAATTTATAATAAGAAAGTGATAAGAGAGATGATCAAAGATTTATAGTAGTAAAAGATTAGAAACAACTCTAAATGTTCATCAGTGGTTGGTAAAATAAACTTACTCATTTATTCAATAACCATTTGTGGAGCACTTATTTTGTGCCAGGCATTCTACTAGACTCTAGGAACACAATATCAAACAAGACAGAAAAGGCCCTCACTTTGATTATATAGGAAATGACACAGAGTAAACTAATAAGAAATGTCAGGCATTTATAAGTTCTGTGATAAAAATATCAAACAAGACAGAAAAGGTCCTCACTTTGATTATATAGGAAATGACACAGAGTAAACTAATAAGAAATGTCAGGCATTTATAAGTTCTGTGATAAAAATTATATTGAACATTATGATTAGAATTAAATGAGGAATTACTTAAGATAAGCCAGGAAGGGCTCTTCTGAGGAAGCACTGTTAAGCTGAGACCTAAAAGAAAGGAAGTATGCAGCCTTACAAGGTCTTGAGAAAGAACACTTAACATCTTACAAAAGGAACAGCCTTTCATGCAGAGGGCGCTGCCATCAGTCCTGAGAGGCCTTGTACTAGAGTTAAGCGCACAGACTGAGATGCTTTGGAGCTATGTAGATGCCTGCTTTGGATCTCCTGCTCTGCTGCTTAGTAGTTTCAGCAAGCTGCTTATCCTCCCTCTGCCTCAGTTTGCGAATGTCTGTAAAATAGGTATGGCAGTTGTACCTACCTCGTAAGGTTGCTATGGAAACTGGATGAGTTAGTGTAATGCATGGAACGGTGCCTGACAAATAGTAAGCACTTTGAGTATTTTTTAAATTAAATTATGGTGCATCCCCCCAAAATGGAATGCCATACAGCCAGCCATAAGATATATATAATATGAATATAGCTATAGGTCTATGTTGACGTGTAAGGATATATACTAGGATATGTCAAGTTAAGGGGGAAAAAAGGTTAAAAGATTAAAACATAGTATCATTTAAAAGTATGTGAGTGGGCAACTCCCTCGGGTCCCCTCCCACTGTGGGAGCTTTTCTGTCCTCTGAAAAAATACTGCTTTAAAAAAAAAAAGTATGTATGTGCCCTTCACAATGTATATCTTCTCTTTAATAAATCTACCTTTATTAATTCAAAAAAATTAAAGAATGTAAAGATAAACTGTAAAATATCAGACATTCAGTGGTTAAAGTTAAAACAGTCTTAGGATGAAGTTATTTTTTAAATCTATAAGATTTTAGAAGCTCTACCTTTTATGATAAAAGGATGGCTCACTGAATTAAGAGCCCCATTTGAAAATTAAATCTTAGAATTAAAGTGTTTGTTTACTTTTTGAAATAATTGTATTTAGCAACTATGCATTTGGTTTCTTCCACATCAACCAGTAAGTTTAGTTTTGGGGGTTTTTTTGGATTTTTTATTTTTTTTGAGCCATGTTGTTACCTGTTGTCAAGGCTGGAGTGCACTGGCATGATCACGGCTCACCACGGCCTTGACCTCCTGGACTATAGGAATGCACCACCACACTTGGCTAATTTTTTTATTTTTTGTAGAGACGAGGTCTCACTATGTTGCCTAGCTAGTCCTGAATTCCTAGGCTCAAGCAGTATTCCCACTTTGGTCTCCATAAGTGCTGGGATTACAGGCATGAGCCACCATGCCCGGTCTTAATAAGTTTTATTTTTTTTAACTTATGTTCCAAGTTCATAGAAGATATAGACTCTACCCTTAGTTTACAATCTAACCAGACACATCATATTAACATATTACATAAGAAACACAGAGTAACTCCCAGTTTTCAGGCTAGGCAGGAAACAAGGAGAGTAATAGAGAGTTAAATTATATAGGTAATAGAGGAGGTGGGACTAAAATGATTTTTGAATAATTAAAATTTAGACAGGTAGAAAGAAAAGTCAACCAAAAAAGAAAGATTAGGAGAAAAACATAAGCACAGAAGATTGAACATGGTCAACTTTAAATGAGTAGAAACAAATGCGAATGGCTCTCAAAAAGCTGGGCATAAAAGAGTTTGACCACTTATACTGCAGCCAGTGTTTCTCAAACCTGCCTAATGTCAAGGGTCACCTAAGTATTTTGCATAAATATCAGTTCCGAAGCCTCTGTCACAGAGGGACTATTAAATAAGTCCTGAGAGGAGTCTAAAAATCTTCCCCCCCCCCCCAGCTGATACTCAGCTCTGAAAGTTTGGGGAAACAGTTGTAAGCAAAATTAATTCCATAGACTGTGTATATGTGTGTGTGTGTGTGTGTGTGTGTTTTGCTTGTTTCTTTTTGGAAGAGGGGTAGTTGAAGGAAAAGGAAAGGTGGCAATGTGTTGAAAGTGCTTTTTTTTTGTTTTTAAGTTGGAGTCTCACTCTGTCGCCCAGACTGGAGTGCAGTGGCCGCTCCTGGCCACCGCAGCCTCGACCTGCTGGGCTCCGGTGATCCTTCCGCCTCAGCCTTCCAAGTAGCTGGAACTACAGGCACACGCTACCACACCCAGCTAATTTTTTGATTTATTGTAGAGATGAGGTCTCGCCAAGTTGCCCAGGCGGGTCTCGAACCCGCGGGCTCAGGCAATTCACTCACCTCAGCCTCCCAAGGCGCGGGATTATAGGCTAAGCCACCGAGCCTGGCTGAAAGTGGTTTTTTTAAAAAAAAAGGTGGGGGAGACATT
>CAUYQG010094671.1:0-18063 GCA_963574415.1 Tarsius wallacei
CATTTTTGTTTTCAGAAAATTCACACAAAAATAAATTTTTTTTTTTTTTTTTGAGTTGGAGTCTCACTGTCGCCCAGACTGGAGTGCAGTGGCCGTTCCCGGCCACCGCAGCCTCGACCTGCTGGGCTCCGGCGATCCTTCCGCCTCAGCCTTCCAAGTAGCCGGAACTACAGGCGCACGCTACCACGCCCGGCTAATTTTTTGATTTATTGTAGATATGAGGTTTCGCCTGCCCAGGCGGGTCTCGAACCCGCGGGCTCAGGCAAGCCACTCACCTCAGCCTCCCAAGGCGCGGGATTACAGGCTGAGCCACCGAGCCTGGCTAAATAAATTTAACTTAGAGACAAATTCGAGGATATCTATTCAACCTTATTAGGAATAAAATGACTAGAAATTAAAAATTGTTATACCTATTTAAAACTTATTAAATGAGCAAAGATTTTTAATAAAGTTAGCTAGTGAAAGTGAAGTATCTTCTGCTAAGAATATGCACTTGTGAAAAGTTTGTGTGGTGGGGGAGAGGGAGAGGAGGCAGGCATTGAGGGAGGGAAGAAAAGAGATTCAAAACATTCATACTTTACAGCCCAGTAACACCACATCATGGACTCCCTCTCAAAGAAATTAAACTTTTAGCCACAAATATAGACAGCTTAAAAATCTGACAACAAAGAATAGTTAACTGAATCATGGCACATCTAAAGAACACAATATTACATTTGTATACCTACCCCTGAATTGCACCCCATATCTTCAAAATAAAAAAATTTTAAAAAATAAAGGAAATATTCTGAAGCAAATAAATATTAGTGCATAGACATTAAAACGACTATGAACTGGTGAGAATATAAAATGATGGAGTCACTTTAAAAAATAGTCTAACAGTTCCTCAAAAATAAAATTATCATACAACTTAGCAATTCTACTCACATATATATGAAAGATGAAAACATATGTTCACCCAGAAATTTGCACACAAATACAGCAGCATTTATTCATAAAAGCAAAACAAGTGAAACAATTCAAGTGTTTATCAACTGATGAATGGATAAACAGATTTTGGTATACGTATATGTGTGTGTATATATATATACCAAATAATTATTTCATTATATATAAATTAAATGAAATAATTATTTCATTTGACAATAAAAAAGAATGAAGTATTGATACATGCAACAACATGGATGAATCTTAAAAAGATTATTCTACGGAATGACCACAGATTGTGCCATTTCATTTATATGAAGTGTCCAGAACAGGCATATACACAGAGACAGAAAGTAGATTCATGGTTGCTGAAGGCTGAGGGATTAGAGTGAAAAGGGGGTTGATTGCTAATCAATAGAAGATTTATTTTGGGGGTAATGAAAATATTCTAAAATGGATTATGTTAATGATTGCACAACTCTGTGATTATACTAAAAATAACTGAACTATGTACTTTAAATAGACAAATTGTGTGATGTGTAAATTAAATCTCAATAAAGTTGTTATGTAAATGTGACTGAAGAATTTTTAATAGCAAGATCAAACACTTGTATCTGCTATGAAACATCATCAAAGTAGAATTCAAAAATGTACATGAAACACACAACTATGAAAAAAACGAACAGAAAAAAACTAGGGACTTCTGAATGCAGGGAAAATGGAAGAAGAAATAACATTTTGGAAACTTGAAAGCAAATGAGCACAGGGTTACTGACCTCAGAGATCTGAAAAAGCAGAATCCTGTACTGAGAACCAACCAGAATCCTGAAGGCCCAGGAGTGGGCACCAGGTGCCTCTGAAAATGGAAGCAACAACTGGGAGGATTTCTTTAAAGCTTTTGAAGAAGCAGACACTAGGTACTCTTCTCTTCTTCACCCCACCTGGTGACTGTCCTCCCACTTTTGTGGAAAATAGGAGGTTCATGCTATGGAGAAGGCAAGCGGCAGCATAGGTCTGGTCTGGTCTAGAAAAGACCAGGCCTAGCTGAAGGATGAGTATTACACAAACAGGAGGATTTAGTAATCCTAAAAGCGGTAAACTCTGAGAACTTCCAGCCAACTTTTCCCTCTCAATACACAGAACACTGGCAGTCAGGCCTTGATCTTCAGATCAGAGATGAAAGTGCCTTCTTTGGAGAATCTGACTAACTCAGAAGCCCTAAAAATGCTGACACGGGCCCAACCAGAGCATACTACAGAAAAGCTCATATTCAAATAGTTCAACTAATACACTAAGACTACCGAACAGCTATTTAGACGTCCCCATTCTTAATTCTAAGCACACAACCAAGCATAGCCACATATTTGTGTAGACACTTTAGTGTGAACATTAGAGACAAAAACAGAGGGAAAAAACACCCTAGAAAAAAAATGAACTATGCCACAGAAATTAGATAAAATAATGCTAATGCCAGCTGCTATAACACACACACACACACACACACACACACACACACACACACACACAAACACACACAGGACAATGACTTAAACCTAACATAAATCCCAAAATGGAGTTCCTGATTAAGCAAGCAGCTATCCCCCAAATACCAATGTAGAGATCCATACTCTTCTCACCTTTTGAAAATTTGTAACTTGTATTCTATTTCTTAGTGGATTCCCAAAATTATATAATGTCCATGCTGAGAAAAGCTGGATTTGCCCTTATTTATACATAGAAAAGAACTTGAAAAGAAAAGGAAGATAATTATTAATTCCCAAGTTGTTCAAGAAAACTAATAGTATGCTACATAGCTCAGCTTTGAATCTCAGCTCCAAATAGCATACACAAAATAATAGCATAAGCACACAATGTTGATCAACCAAAATTACACATAACTATATTGAGAAGATTTGAGATAGAATATGTACATATTACATGGTAAAGGAAGAGAGCTAACTTTTCATCTTCCATCATGTTATTTGGAGATGAGGTGAATACCAAAAGAAAAAAGCTAAAAAAAAAAAGCAAAGGTGGAATTAGCTGTACCTGAGAAAGGAAACTTGGGGAAAGTGAAAACTTTTTATACCATGTGAGTATGACTTTGAATTTTAAAAATAAAAAAATCATAGAAAATACCTTAAGGTATTAACAGTGATTGTTCTTAGGTAAAGGATTTGGGGATACATTTTTAAAATATTATTTATCCCATTTATATTTTCTTCATATTCTAAAATAAACATGAATTCCTTTTGTGTTTGAAGTATTAAAGTAACATGTCTGTCTCAAAAGTTATAAGAAATGGAAATTGTTTTTAGACTAACTTGTATTTTAAAATTTTACCTGTTTGACTTAACAGGAGATGAATTTTTATAAAGTTAAATTACTCTTCTATTTGATAGAAAATTTGCATATACTTGACCCTTTTGAAAAGTATACCGGATACCACCCTCATTTGCTTAACTATGTTGCCTTTTTTTCTTAGTAACAACAAAATAAATGTTTCTTTAGGAAGTATTATAATCTTTAGGGCAATTTTGAGGCAGATATTTGACTGGTAATTAGAACACTCATCAGAACCAACTAAATGTAGAAAGTTTCCTAACTTCCAGCACCCTTTCCTATCAAGCATTGTGTCTCCCTGCCACAAGTTTATAAACATGTCAAGGTCAAGGATTCACACACCTGTTCTCTCCTTTCTTCTCTTCCTCTTCTTCTTCCCTCTCTATTTTATTCTTTCCTCCAAAATTTCAGATACCAGGAAAAAATAACTAACATTGGTATAATCCTTTACAACTTTCAAAAAACTATTTTATTTCCATTTAATTCTCAAAATATCCATTTCAGGAACATGGTAATATTTTCTTCTTTTAACAACACAGAAAACTAAGAATCACAGAATGATTTGCCCAGAAACATTCCACAGGGAAGCTACAACTATACCCCAGATTGCTTCATCTTCACGATGATTATTTACAGCAGGTGCTCAATAAATGCAGATCAGCCAACAATAACCTAAGAAGAACCTAAGATAATCAGCCTCCAATTAGTCCAGATTATGCTTTGTTTTGTTCCCTTGGCAGAAGAATGCATAATCTTCCAGAAGTAACACCAAGGAAACTCACTTTGTGATGGAAGAATCTGCAAACAAGGCAGAGATAGGAAAGAAGACACAAGACATTTCCACTTATGAAGAGATGGCGTTCTTCTGGGAGGGGTTTCAAAAGCAGTCTTTTCCTCTACCCAGGGCTAAGTAGACTTTAGCCCACCCCCACTAGATATGACATCAGCCAAGACTAAGATTCACCCAAGGATCTGTGCTCAGTTTCTTGGCTGCAGTTTAATTCCTGTTGCTGTCTTCTGGTTGCCCTAACAACACTTATTAAGTTTGAGAATTTTTGTTTTAAATATGATTCACACTACTGAAGGGTAACTGAGAGGCTAGGAAAAGATGAAAACAAATTTTGGTATCAAATTTTTTTCTAAGACATTGGACTCTGCAGCAGTGCTATGATGCTCACTTTGAACCATCCACTCCCAAATACTCCCCTAAGACTTTGTCAGGAGAAGTCAGGAGTAAGAGGGCAGGTCTGGATGTAGAACACTAGAGAAGCTTAGGGCAAGAACCGTTTCCTTTTCGCTGGTTCATGGCCAATTTGAGAACAATGGTCCTCTGAAAAGTAAAATCCATTATAGTCTTAAATAGAAAAAGAATGCTGCCTTGGCAAGAGGGTTAGTATATGAGAAAAAAAGAAATATTCCTTCCTTTCTCACAAACAGAACCCTTGATGGAGACATGAAAATATTTTAACAGTATATAAAGGAGAGTATCATTTTACCAGAAAAAAAAAGCCAAGGCTAAGAAAAAATACTTATCTTTACTTCCTGGCTCTCACTGTCCACTTCAAGGAAGTATCCTTGTTCAATGGCAAAGACAGATGTTTTTCCAGCCATGAACTTTCTAGAGGCATATACAGTCAACCCTCAGTATCACAAAGGATTGGCTCCAGGATCCCACACGGATACCAAAATTCCTAGATGCCCAAATAGCATCTGCATATAATCTACACATATCCACCCATATGCTTTAAACCACCTCTAAAAATATCTAATATAATGTTAATGCTACAAATAGTTATTTTTATATTTTTTAAAACTTCTATATTTTAAAAATTTTGTTTTTTATTGTTACATCGTTATTTCTTTGTTTTCTCCCCCAAATATATTTTATTTTTGGCATAATGCTAAATTGCAAGTCTGTGAAGATGAGTTGTGCAAAACTAACAGTATTTATTCCTGTGAAATATAAAGTTATCTCATCTGAAAAACCTATAATAACCTGTAATAGCTTGCTTGACATAAGTAACTCCATTTTGTAACAGATCTTCCATATTAACCTAGGAATAACCCCCTTATATAACCTTCCCACAATCATCCCTCACACCCACATTTCTGTACCTTTTGATGGTTGGAAACTCCCTAGTTGTGTAAATTCTGTAACCAACCATACCCCTTATTAATCAAATGTAAAGGCCAAGAAATATCAATCAAACTGTACAGCTTATATAGTTCATGCCTTTAAATACTCACTACTCACTCTGTTTGGGGCCAAGAGTTCTTTAGGACACTAGTCTGCTCTTGGTCATTGGTGTCAATAAAGAACTCACAATTCGACCCTCTCTGCATGTTGGAGTCATTTCTTGCAATCCAGCTATAACACCAGGACTATTGCTTTGGCCTCACCTGGCCTGATGAAGAGACAAAGTATTATTAAAAGTGCTTATTCACCCTTTTGCCTTATCAGATTTTAAACCTGTGGTGGACGGGTTCTGCCCTCATTTGTAACATCACCTAACCTAATGCCCAGTGCAAAGTGACAGAACAAAAATTATAGGAGAAAGGAAGAAAATAAGGAGGACACAGTATTCCTCAGGCTACTTTTTAAAGTATAAGTGGTTATAAGATTTTTTATGGAAGTTTTGGAACTGAGGGAAGTCAACAGACTCTGGTAAGCACTATAAGTGAGAGGTTGATGAGGCAACCCATATGCTCCAAAACTAGGCAGAAGTGATGCTTGTTCTGAGAAGTGGAGAAATGGATTTATATACTGACCTCTGAGCTGCAAAAATACCTGGCAGCAGAGCCAAGACTTCTCAGAAAGTGATTTAGCTGTTTGTCAGAGACTGACCCAGTTTTAGCAATGAAAGCCCCAAATCCTGAGAAACCCTCAATTCCTGACAGATCAAAACACTTGGTCAACGTAGAAAACAGGCAGAGATACTCAAGCACTCTGGCAGGTAACAATTCTCAGTTGAATTCTATATTTGCAAAGCATGTAAGTTATTAATCTAGAGCGGGACGTTTTGAGGGCAGAAAATGTTTATTCTACCATGAATGTATCTTTTTAATCAAAAACTTACTTTCTGATGTCCTGCCAGGGTGCATTAGCTGCAGAATTTACTTTAGGGTATCTAAAATGAGAACACATTTGGATTCACTTTAGAGCTTTTAAAATGAGATAACCTATGGATTAGAGTTGTTTACACATCTAGATGGTAAAAAGAATCCTTTAAAATGAAGTTAAATTTTGGCATAACTAATAATGAGCTTTAAAAAAAAATAGTGATTAGTTTTATTCTTGAGATTTATTCTTGAGACCACTTCAAAAACTTTGAACAAGTCGTTAGCTTGCCCTCCTATTTTCTTTGAAGAGACAACAGCATTTACTTCATCTAAGAACAGAATCAAATTCTTTAGACATGAGTTTAGACAGAGGGGGTAAAATGCAGCCCTGATTTTACATTGCATTGTTCTGTCCAGCACCTGTCCCACCCACCATAATCCCAATGCAGCATTGAAAATGACTCTGGAAAGAAACATGTGAACTTGGACTCTACAGAGGAAATATACAGTTTGACCCTTATAGATTTTTCCATGTGCTTATCAGAGACTAATAAATGCTATAAAGCCTTATGTTCTCAATAAAGCAAAAAAGAGTACCACCTTACCAGCTCCAGAAAAGCTAATAACATAGTAGAATTTGTATATGACATTACTGAATGCCCCTATTCTGCAATTTCTAGAGGAAACGTGTTCTAACATAATTTATTTTTAGTTCTTTCAATAATTCAAGGTTTGAAATACACAATAAGCAAATTCTGATGATCAAAAAAAACCTATAGAACATGCCACGAATTTTACATAAAAGAGGTCTCCAAGACTTCCTGGGTAAGAGGTTTCAGCATCTTGCTTACTAAAGAATTCACCTTTGAATGAACTTTCATCCTTACCAGTAGCTGATTATTCATTCAGATGAAAATTCAACTGAAAATGCTTTCAGTTCAATGGTACTGCCAATAAAGAATTTTGGGCTGGAGATTAAGACAAGCATAAATTCATCTTGCATCAGTTTTACTTGACTTTATGTTCCATGTAGTATGTATTCCTTGCATGCAAAAATTAAAAATTAAAATCCCTGATATTTTTATATTAGAAATAGTATTTTACAGTGCTGATGTGAGACCCAGACCTTTTCTTGTTTATAAGCAAATCATCAACAGAATGACATCTTTTGGAGTTTATGTTATAATTCTACCCTTTTGGATAAAGGATATCATTTACAAATCACAAGGAGGGGTGCCTGAAATGTGTATTTGGATGTTAGACTAGGATCTGTAAATTACTCACAGATTGATGCAGGAGCCACAAGAAAGGAGTCTGTATCCTTTAGACATGAGTTTAGATGGAGGGGCTAAATATCAATACATATATGTGACTATTCCTTCCCGACTATAAGTAGATGGGAAAGCCTGAATTCAAGCAGGAGAAATATGTGAAAGAAGAAAAAATATTTTAGAATAATCGTGTTTATTGTTTTCAAAAAGGTATATCCCCAGTGAATTGTTCCTAATCATATCCTAAATCCTAAATCCTTCCCACAAATCATCATATACTGAACACACGTAAAAAGATAAGTGATTACCAATCCCTCTCTAGGAACATCTGTTTCCAAAGGAATTTTGGCAGAGCTTGTAAGTGATGTCAGACTGCCAGGCATAAAGATTACAATCTGGCTAATTCTTGCCCTGGCATTCCTACCACCAGGGAAAACTTTGCTAGAGGACCGCAAGCCAGAGTTTGAAATGGGTTACTGTACATTATCACTGGAAAACAAACAAAAGTTTAGAAGCAGGGAGTGCTCAGAGCTAAAGTTTTAATGAGTCCCTCAAATATTTATATTCAACATTCCACAAAATGCCTATTTGTGAAGATGTTTGGAAAAATACAATTCCAAAGAGAAACATTTCCAGTCATAATATTCAGTATCAACAAATACCCACTGAGATAATTAACTCCTTTGAGATGGAAGGACCCACCGGTTTCTTTCTTAGGACCAATGCAGGCTACAATGTTCTTTAATAGAGTCACTTCAGACTAGTTGGCTAATTGGGATTTCATAGGATCCCATAGTTACTTTTTGTTCATCAGCTGTCACTGGGTCTTCGGAAATGTGGTCAAGAAAGGACTCCAACAACAACTTTTGACTGAGAAGACTTACTATTGTGACCATATATTGTGAGTATTTTTTAATATGGACGTAAGGAGGTGACATTTGGGTTTGGCTGTAGACTACAAAGTAGCAGTCCTAAGAAACACAACTCCTTCAAAGTTAAGGTTGATAGACAAGAGAGCTTTTGCCCTAAGCTAATTCAAAGCAGAATTAAGTGAAAGATCACTGAATCAAGTAAAACTCAGTTTAATGGTGGGGGGGAAAAAGGAATAGAAAGGAATGTGCCATGTGCCATGTGCCATTGCTTGGACACACAGGAAGCAGTAATAACACTATTTTTTAATATCAGAACTAGGTGCTTTAAAGAACTGTAATGTGCTATATAAATTTTTCACAGGATGACATGTAATCATTCAATTTTATTTCAACTGTTGACTCATTAAATTTTGGCTTAATGATTCAAGAGTTGATTCCACAGTGTCAGACAATACAGTGAAAAATCATGTGGCACCAGGAATCAAGATATCTGCATGGAAGGCTGACTTAATTGACCCTAGACAAATCACTTAACTTCTTATTTTCATCAAACTCCTTATTATGAGTTTGAATGCTTGTTTTAAGTTATTTGCCGATTTATTGTGATGATCAAGTAAAGTAATGCAGCGAAATATAATCATACATTAACTTATAATAATATAAATTAAAAGCAAAATGAAGAAATCTAATTCACCATTTAAATATAAGGTACTTAAATCACACCAGTTCCAGCAATATAAAGTTATCTTAGTTAATTTTTATGTTCTGAGAACTTACTGTGATCCATTCCCTTCACCTCTTTTAAGAAGCGAAGGGCATTGGTTCATCTCAATAAATGACATTGTTCTTAAATGGGTCACCATAGAAAAAAATGGGTCTGCTCTGCAGACACCAATTAACCCTGTAGTGACCCTTGTCCATTCCCAGGTTACCAACACAATTCCATCACCCTGCTCTCCCCTCCAACTGTCATGCCTCAAACCGTTAGGGGAAAGGTTATGTAATTGCAGCAATTCCTCCACCCTCAAGATTAGGTTAGCTTTGTTTCCCATAAACCAGAGGCCAATGTAACTGCTAACCAAGAAGCTGAAACAAACTCCGCAATAATTACACTCTCCCTACTTCTGATTTGACAGGAACTGCCCAACTAGAAATACACACACACACACACACACACACACACACACACACACACAGAGGAAATTCTATCCCAATGGCGAAAGAACGCTGTCCCTCTCCTACAAGTAAAGACAAATGTGTATCTGGTTATGAAAGAACTGTCCAGGAGGGTTCACAGGCTCTGGTGTCAAGAAGCCTGCTGATCTGTCACTCACCACCTCTCTGACCCTGAAGGTTCAGCAGGAAGTCAAAGGATGCATAAGTAGGAATATACAGAGATTTTGTTTTTGTTTTCATTTTTTTTAAGAGTGAGGTATTGAATGCTGGCTCCCATTCCATAGCTGCGGGTCTTCCTTTAAACATAAACAGCGGCAAGAGCTGAGAATGACTGCCATATTTGAATGCCAAATAAACACAAAATGACAAGCACAGATTTTTGGCTTTATATTAAAGCTTGGTTTTTCAACAACCCCTTTTGTCGCCTCTAAAGACAATGGCCTCAGTGTTTCTGAGCCAGATCCCTGGGACTCTGAGCAGAACCTCCCTTGCCGCACCCCAGCGAAGTTCACTCCACAAGCAGGGCTCATGTCCCCTTTGGGTTTGAAAGCAAGCCATCTCTTCCCTCCTGGTCCACTGCTGCCGAAGTATTTGTTTATTGAAACTAAAGAGCAGTGGTATACGAAACTTGGAATTTGCAGACCAAGCCCCACAGTCGTTTAATGAGGGATGTGCTCAGTGGTTTCTACTCCATGGGGAAGGGTAGCTTAATCAGGATATCTGCAATGGGTTCACATGGAAGGAGTTGACAATTTACCCACTTCATTAGTTCGTTGTAGGTTTAATTTTTTCTTAATTGGTGTTTATCATTTTGGTTTTATGTCACTTAAGGGTAGCAGTAACTGACTTCAGTAGATAGAAATAGTGTGCTTTTTACTCTCCTTCCAGTCTAGTAGTTAAAACAAACCAAAAGTTCTCTTAGGCAGCTAAGGATTTCAGATGTTTACAGTTATGTATCTCAGTGCAAACATATGAGTGACTCAAAGAAGATGTCTGGTCATGTATATCCCCTTGTCCCCAGTCACTGCCTTTTTTGAAGCTTTTTATCAGGGTTTCAAAGTTTTATTGTAGAAACATTTACATACTCATTGGGGGATACGTGTTACACTTTCCTTATAATCTCACAAGGCATTGCCTTCTGCAAATTTTTTATCTCAGGAAGGAGAACTGGATTCAAAATTGTACAATAAAAATTTAATTATTACTTATAAAATGTAACTAATTTCCCATTCTAACTATTTAATAATTATAGATTGAATTGTTATTTAGTAATAAGTTATTAAGAGAAATGTTTTAAATATAAACAGTGGCATTCATTTACCAGGTTTCTATAGCCTTCAAACTTGCAACAGTAAAAATCTAACGTACTTAATAGTCACTTAGTGGCACCTTCACATTTTGCCTGTGTGAAAAAAGTAATGTTATAACACCTGACAATTCTTCCCATTTCTATAGCTCTTTGCAGTTCACAATACACCTTAATAACCATTATCAGGCTTGAGCTTCAAAGCCATCTTTTTGAAGGGATTATTACCATCTCCATTTTACAAATGAGAAAACTGAGTCTTAGAAAGTTTTGATGATTTACTGATAATCATACAAATAATGTGATAAAGTAAGATTCAAATCCAGATTAACTTATTATAAATCCAGTTTTCATTTGAGTGGAACATGCTATATGAATAACCAGAAATATAAAGAATATAATGTTTGTAAGCCCTCTGGTGGAGCTAGACATAGTATTGTCTTCTTGAGACTTTAAAAAGAATACATTTATTCTTCTTCAAGTTTAAATAGCCATTTTGTACCAAATGACAGTTCCTCAGCCATTCATTGTGTAATGGTTGGGTCACTGTGAGAATTATATGAAGAGGTCATTCCCAACATGACCTTTATTCATTCATTCACTCATGTTTTAACTTATTCTCTTGTTAATTCATTTGTTATTTATATTAAGAACAGGGTTTTTTCTTTCTTTCTTTCTTGTACTGTCAGCCCTGGCTCAGCCCGGACAAACTTGATAAAATATATTCTAACAATTGAAGCAAAAGAAACAATAGTGCAGCCCACTTCACAAGTATGTTGTGGAGAATAAGAAATGAAAATTAATATGGCATTTGCAACCATGTGGTTCTAAGCAGTTTTACAAATACCCACGACGGATTTCAATGGAACGTTTTTGTCTCTTTTATATTAATCTATTTTCAACTCAAATTTCACTTTAAATAAGACATTTCCATTCTATCACTTATTTTAGCATTTGTAGTATAATCATAATAATTCATTTCAAAGCTGCAAAGAACTATTTGTAGCCAAATTATACAGAATTTTTTTAAAAAACGACATTCTGAGTGACGAAAATTCAGTTCACTACATCCTCAGATGAAAGATTTTGTTATGGAGATCATTTACTATTAGAAGTTTTTAATATCCATGGATAACGACCACAAAGAGAAAGTGAAGAAACAGAAGCTGATGTTATTTATGTATTTATGTATGTATGTATGTATTTATTTATTTGTTTATTTATTTATTGGGGAAGCAAGATTTATTGAAACAAAAAAGTTCCCACAGTGGGAGGGGAACCAAAGGGGTTTCCCTGATGTTATTAAAAGATGTAAATTTTGGCCTATGTACTCTCTACCTGTGACTTGTTGAACTCTGGATTTGGTAGAATTAAACTATGCTGAGTTTTTATATAAGCCCAATAAACTATGGACCAAAAGCCTCATCAACATTATATGTGTATATTTTAAAAAGTACCGTATGTATTGTTGTTTGCACAATATTTTCTGAACAAAAGAAAATAGCAACCCCAAACCATAGCTTATGAGCTAGGATTCCTCAGACTCAGTTGTGTTCAGACAGGGGTAGGTGTTCACATGCAGATACACTTCACATTGGATAAAACTCCAATTAAAAAAAAAAAATCAGGAGAGAATGAGAGAAAAAGATCCAAATAATTGCTAGACTTCTTATATTGGTGATGCAAGTTTAATATATCCTTGGGGCTAGAAAATTGTAATATGTCAACAAAATTTTCCTTAGCATGACCTATAATTAACAAAGCAGGGTGACAGCTCAGAATCCAAGCAATGACATCAATAATCTGAAGAACAAAGAACTGAGGAGACTCATTTTCTTTTTCTATTAGAATTCTTCTTTTCTTAAACTCTTTCACATGTGGTCTAATTTTTGTTTGCTTCTGGAATTATGACCTTTGTCCTCACTAAAAAAAAAAAAGTAAAGTGGGAACAAAATAATAAAGGATAATTTTGAGGAAAATAACATTCACTTAGGTGACAAGCTTATTACTTACATATCATCTTGAATTGGAAAAAATGCCCTAAAAGTTAACATATGTGTTATCGAAAATTGTTCTCACTGACCTAATGTATAAATCTAGACTATGTTATTTGTATTAATAATGATGACTCAAAAAAAAAAAATCAGAGCCCTATACAACTAACACCATTTTTTCACAATAACCCAAGTCCTAGGTCCTAGTACAATTGAATAAATAAATAATAATAGTAACAATTAATTGCAAATAGTTTCAAAAACCAAGAGGGGGAAAGTATTCAGATCCGAATACAAACGTCCAAAAGGCTTCCTACTGGGCAGTTGTATTTAATTCTTGTGTCTCCAGCAGTTTTCTATTATCTCTCTCTTTTTTGTCTTAGAAATTCTCTTCAGAAATTCCTACATCACCCTCCCTTCCCACCTCCCTTTTGGCCTATGAGCCCAACCTGTCAGTGCCATCACCTTTGAAGTCCATCTCTGCTTTTCTCTGAGCTACTCCATCAAATACTATCAGTTAATGAACATTTGGGGCAAACAACTAAGAGAAACAGATAGAGGTCATGTGGGACATTTCCTCCCGTTAGTTAAATAACACAAAAGAAAACTTCCTCTTCTGGAAACCAAATAGAGTTAAGAGAGTTAAACTGATTGAGATTATGATCTTTTAATTGCATTTCCTTTTCCCAGATATCACCCCCAGCAAAGCAGTAATTCTGATCTCAGTACTTCTTGTACTACCTGTCCAAGAGCTTTGTAGTCTCTCATTATGAAGGGCTTTTCTATCCCAGTTTCCTAGGGCTTCTTCAACTGCAGAAAACATTCTTTTAATTATAATTTGGCTCTCAGTGCAGCTACCAGCCAGGTCCACACTCCCAAACCCAGGGCTTTGCTTACAGCTGCCCAAGCTGATCCCACTACCCAGAGAAGGAATGCAAAGATGTTAGAGAAAATGCTGGTTCAATGTGCAGAAAAGAGAATGCTTTCTATCATCTCACCGTGAAACTCTGAAAAAATTTCCCCATAGGGAAATACATTTACACACACACACACACACATACACACATACACACACACACACTAAACTGACAAAGACTAGAAATTTTTAAAGAGAACTGGGAATTCTAGTTAATTTCTTGAAGGAAGTCCTTAAGGGACATACCATTCCTTAAAAAAAAAAAAAAAAGCAACAGTTAACTTTAGTCATTAAACTATGACTTAAATCTTGATCCAACTGGTATCCGCCCTCTGGTCACATGGCTTCATAGTTAACTTCAAACCACATCTTTGATCTTTGCCTCATTCTGACTTTTCCCAGATTTTTAACCTAAACTTTTCTCTACTGTCTCTGACTCGGCCTGTCCCACGAGTCATAACAAATTCCACTGGACTCCATGCTTCCATTTCTAATCTCACAGTGACCCACTCACACCAGGGCCCAGTTGATACTGCCTCAGTTTTCTCAAACTCTTAGATGAGGTCATGCATACTTGCCTATCACATGCGACTCTTCTGAACGCAAAGGGACGGTCTTGCCTTATACAACAAAGAGAAGATGGGACTTTGTGCCTAAAGATGAGTGAGGCGTCGAGGAGGAACCATGGGCATGTCTCCACATAGGACTGAATAAGAACGTTTCCCAAAGTTGCCACAAGGCACTGTGTTTGCTTTTCTGTCACACTTTGTGTGCTTACCCATCCTCTGCTATCAGGAACTCCTCAACTCACCAAATTTACCATGGAGAGTCCACTGAGAGGTTTTTCAAGTTAAAAACAAAATCTCTAAATTCATTCTCTGGAGTCAGGTTACGGATGGCAGCAGGTCTCTGCTGTGTATAAGACAGAGCTGCAAATACAGAAATGGACAGAAAGTAGTAAACAGGAAAAGTATTTTTTTAAAAATACAAGCCACTTGTGGAAGTTTTGGTATCATTTCCTCCAATAATTGATACTTATTTAAAAAGAAAATATTGGAAAGAGTACTAACCAAAAACCTGGTAACAATAAATTCTTGATCATCATCCATGAATTAGTTCATCAGCCCCTAGATAATAAAATCTAATACTGTTGACAGAATGAAATTTTTTTCTGGAAAAGACTAATTATACTTTAGACTAGGATAATTCTAGCTTTACAAGGAGCTCTCTTCTTAGAGAAGAACACATGAGTGTATTGTTATGTGAGGAGAACTTTGACCTGGAAGAGTATTTAGGCATTTTCCCAGACAAGCTGTTGATTTCCACATGAAACTGGCAAAAGAGAGAGCCATCTGGGATAAAATGTTATGCACATTGTTGGTGTCTCACTGTTAGACATCCATTTCAGTTTTGTACCACAAAGAAACATGATATAATCCTGCTAATAGGGGTTATTTCTAAGTAACCTCTAAATCCAATTTATAAGAAACCCAGGATGGATGTATTCATTTTACCTATTTCAAAATCTAAAACATGATTTTTTAAATGAGTATTTGATGTATCTATCTACTTACATACTTTCACAGTTTTCTATAAAATGCATCCTCTGTTACCAGATCCCGTAGTACCTATGTCACAGAGCTCTATAAAAACACTTAACAATGAGGTAAGAGATCTGGGTTCTAGCTGTATTTTTACCATTAACTTATTATGGGATATTGTGCAAAACATTTAATATCCCCAGATATATTAGTAAAAGTAACACTAGCTGTATAATAAACACCTAAATTTCATTGGTGATAGCAGATTGTTTCTTGCTCAAAATACAGCTCAGTGCAGATATTCCTAATCAGCAGGCAACTTTCCTTCACATAGTGATTCAGGGATTCAGGCTCTTCTAGTTTTAAAGTTCCTCCATCCGCTAGGTTTTTAGAGTCCTTCGATTCCAACTAGTGGAACAGGAAAGAAGGTATAGAAAAGTCCCACCCACTTCTTAGGAGTCTAGCCTACAAACGACACATTCTAATGTCAAGAATTAGCCATATGGCCATGGCTAATTGTACAAATGGATGGATTTCTGAGAAATGTGATCTAGCCAGAGACAGCATATGAATAGCCTTGAAATGTTTCTGTCACACCAGACCTCTACTTATTCATCTCGAAATGATAATAATACCTGACCCAGTCTCTTCACAGGGATATTCTGTGGAAAACCAGTAGTAAATGTTTACATGCTTCATAAATGTTGCTAGAGAAGCATAGCCCCACAAGATATATACATAAGAAAAATCATACCACTTTGATGATGACATAACACTTTCTTATTACATAAATTGTAAAATATATATTTATTTTACTGATGTTAAAACATGAAAAAAAGAAAGCTAATGGTGACTATCTAATTTTGAATCCACCCACTCATGATCTACCCCCTGAAAAAAACATAAAACCAAAAAAGAGCAAATAAAAAAATGCATAATTCAATTCTTTAGAAGTATTATAAGAGAGAATATTCTGAACTCAAATTCCCTATAAGTAGAGAAATAAGCCAAATTCCTGCTGAGCTCCTGCTCAATAAGCAAGCCTGTGGGTGAATAAAGTCGGGGAGAGGAGACTTAGGAGACTCCATGAAAAGATCAAAGGGGTACAGAGAACTGAGACATGGTACAGACAAAACATCCCCAGAAAGAGAAAATCCTACAGTATTAGGATTTAACCACAGGGGAGATCTTGGTAATTAACAGCACCAGCTAAAGGGAAAGGGTTTGAGGATTGCAGCACCAGAGAGACAGCAGTCTCTGAGAAGTACTGCTTAGGGGAAGAATAAGTTGTACAAAGAAGGAGATGTAACCCTTGGGAACACAGTAGTGAATGAAAAGAAAAAAATGAGAAAGAAAAATTAAAGATCTTTAATAAATTAAATAAAATAATTAAAGAAACAAAAGAAAACAAAGCATATCAACATCTTGTCTTCTTGACACTATTAACAATGCCATTCACAAAATCAGCACAGAAGAGAGTAGAACTGTCAGAATAAAGAATTATCAAGCAAGGAGCATTGACCACAAAATGAATAGCAATGGAAGTAGCAGACCACATTTATGTAAAACTACTATAAAAATTCAGAAAATGTGAGTTAAGTCATTTTAGTTGATTAAAATGCTCCTCCCAAAATCAACCACAAAGCTGAAGGAATTGTAATACAACACTCTAAACTGAATGAAATATTTTACACAAACCTTTGGAAATATGAAAAAATCTTCAATTGCAGACACAAAATGGAGAACAGAAATGGAGGAGGTAGGGAAAAAGACATCAGAGTTGATTGACCTCAGGAAAGAAATAGAGGGAAAAAATACAAAATCATATCAGAAATGAAGACTAAATCACGAGGTACCCAAGAGTAGATACAAGTGAATATTTAAGAAGAAAGGCAACTAAAAGCATAAAAATGAAATAAGGGAAGGAGTAAAAATGAACTCTCAATAGTATAAACACAAAGAAATCCACACCCTGACACATCTTTGTTGAAAGAAAAATACAAAGAGAAAATCTTGAAAACAGCAGAGAAAAATGACTTGTCCCCAACAAAGGAATCCAATTAGATCAACAGCTGACTTTTCATCAGAACAGATGGAGACTACAGTAGGTGGGATGAAATATCTAAAGTGCTAAAAGAAACTGTCAACCAAGAATTTTGTATCTAGCAAAACCACATTTTAAAAATAAAATTGGTCCCCTAGCTAGACTGACCAAGAAAAAGAGAGAAAAAACCCAAATAAGCACAATCAGAAACTCAAAAGATGAAGTCACATTGGACCCTGAGAAATACAAAAGATCATTAGAGACTACTAGTACACCTGTATGGAAACAAACTTGAAAACCTCAAGGAAATGGAGGTCTTTCTGTCATCACACAACCTGCCTAGGTTGAAACAAGAAGAAATCGAGACCCTAAATAGACCAATAACAATCGAGGAAATTGACTACGTAATAAGAAAACTACCTACAAAAAAAAGCCCTGGACCAGATGGCTTTCCAGCAGAATTCTACAAGACATTTAAGGAGGAGCTCACACCATTCCTACTGAAGGTATTCCAGGCGATTCAGAAAGATGGAACCCTCCCCAAATCATTTTACAAAGCTAACATCACATTGATACCCAAGCCAGGTAAAGACCCAACAAAGAAAGAGAACTA
>CAUYQG010094677.1:0-11459 GCA_963574415.1 Tarsius wallacei
ATAAATCAAAAAAATTAGCCGGGCGTGGTGGCGTGCGCCTGTAATTCCGGCTACTCGGAAGGCTGAGGTGGAAAGATCGTCGGAGCCCAGCGGGTCGAGGCTGCGGTGGCCGGGAGCAGCCACTGCACTCCAGTCTGGGCAATCTAGTGGGACTCCAACTCAAAAAAAAAAAACTATATTGTCCAATCTAACTTCTATGCAATTCTTTGCATCTTTTGCACAGCACTGGATTGCAGACCTCCCCTGTTAGGTCTGACCTAACACTTCTCATCTTCTGGCTAATACTAAATCACAACATTGTATACACTCTCATCATGGCTTTCCTTTCTGAAACTGTTTCCTGAACTAGGTATTGTCCTTGGAAATCTAGCTGGGTGAAGAGGTGCATGTGAGTTAGTCCCTACATGTCAATCTGTGTGTATATTCTCTAACCCTGAGACTCTGATGCAGCTGAAGGAGCTTGAAAGATAGGCTGAAATTGGAGGACCCAAGAAAATTGGCTCCCTGATCTGATCTAAGTATTTAATGATGCTCTTTAAAAAAAATTACTACTTGTCAGGTCAGTGAGCTGAACTGGTGCTGCAGGTATGCAAAGAATTGCACAGAAGGTAGAGTAGAAAAATAGTTTATTCAGAAAGTAGATCAGCCAGGATCGGGGGCTCAGCCTGTAATCCCAGCACTCTGGGAGGCTTAGGTGAGTAAATTGCCTGAGCCCATGGGTTCAAGACCAGACCAGACAACTTGGTAAGAACATGTCTCTTCAAAAAAAAAAGAAAAGAAAAGAAAGTAGATCAGAGAAAGAGTGAATCCATTTCTCCAAGAGTGGAGAAGGGGGCAGACGCTAAGATAACAGCATGTCTCTGAATGTTCAGGACTGTGTGCTTGTAAGCTTTCATTTAAGGGGCAGGTGAGCATTCTTGGGTGAGATAATGCAGGAACTGTCACCATGGTGATGGTCTGTTTCCTGGTATCAGTCAGGAGCACATAGACAATGTGTGGACCGGTAGCTGCATGAATGGGCCAGTGACATAGATGAGAAGGGCGGGACTAGTAGTTGAAAGACAAACTCTTGGGACAAAGGTGATAGCCTAAGAATGACTGGGCCCATAAATGAAAGACAAATTCTTGGGAGTTGTTAATCTCAGCATCTTGTGACCAAGTAGAATGAAGCCCACCCAGGGGACAGAAAACTGGTTGTTCTTCTAATTAGTGATTATTACTGTGTATGCAGCATTGACCTACATACACGATGGGTCAGCTCAGGGTAGGCAACCAGAGAAACTCCATTTTGGGCTCAGTCCTTTCATTACTTTAAACTCTAAACACCGAAAACAATTTTTTTTCTTAAGAAATTCACATAAATCCACTCAGAGTAGTAACTTTTCTCCTAACTTGGGAAATGAGAGATGATGATACAAATTACATGTTTTTACAAGTAGGGGAACAGGACAAAAAAGGGGGGAGTGATTTGAACAAAGAGGGAAGACTAACAACAAAATTCTTATGCTTTATAATTTTGGCTTAGTAGCTGTCAATGACTGATGCAACGGTACTTTATAAAAACACGATTTTGTTGGACATTTTTGGGTCAGACCGAGAGGTCTGTGATCCAGTACTACATGGAAGATGCAAAGAATTTCACAAACATTAGATTGGAAAATATAGTTTATTTAGAAAGTAAATTGGAGAGAGAGAGAAGAGACTCACATCCCCAAGGCAGGAGAGGAAGTCAAAGCTTAGAAAAACATGGTCACCATAGCTCAAAAGTCACATGGCTTGACAAATGCTTAACAAAAACAGTGGCACCTGCTGTTTGATGTTGAATGATCTTTAAACCTTCCCTTTGATGGGCGTAGATCCTTAAGGTGTTTGGGTGGTGGTCTGTTTCACATCATCATGAAGGAGTAGGTAAGTGCAGGTACTGACATCAGGTGATAGATGGCAGGCAGTTGGCTGGGCTAGTCACATGACTGCTGCCATGGTTTTGGGTCTGTGTCAAGAAGGTCATAGAGGCTGATTAAGTTAACTTGTTTCTTATGGCTAGAGGCAAATACATGGAATAGAATAGATAATTAATATAAAACAAGCCGGGGAGGGGGTTCTAAAACAATTATTAATAGCTATCTCTGAGAAACCTATTCTGTCCTTGGCTAATGATTAGAGGACAAATTAAAGTAAACTGCTGGAAAAGCATGACAGAACTAGGCAGTGTCAAAATGGCTGTTCTTTGAGTATATTCATTCCACTTTGTCCTTCAGATATATTTTTTAGTTTGCATTTTTATATGAAGCATTATTATTCTTCAATATTTTACCCCTGCTCTGCTAGAAATTAATAATCTGTCTTGCTTTGGTTTCAATGCTAGCATGCAGGAACACGAGGCCCAATTAGGCCGGCATCAGTTGGGTAGATTGGGTAAACTATTTTGAGAAAGAAAATCTCAGAACGAGGTTGAAAGAATTGTTATTCAACTGCTATTCAGCGAGTTGAAATACACTTGCTGCTTGTTCTGCAGTCAACAAAGAAAGTAGTTAACAGCAGGTTCCTGGATCCAGGACAAACAAAAAGGCAGTCAACTATTGCTGTTTAAAAGACCAAACCCTACCATTGAGCAGCCACTTTGCAAACTTCTGGCAATGCATGTAGTCAATTTACAAAACTTCTCCATATTCTGCAGGCAATTCCCAGCCCACACTGAATCCCGACACAATAGAATAAATGCCTCCATTTATGCCTCTTTGCAGACAGCAGACACTCTCACTGCTGTCCTGCCCATTGTGCCCTTCACAAGGTATCTTCCCTTTAATCAATCTACCTTTCTTCATTCATAAATGTCTTGGTGAATACTTTACTCCCCGCAATTCCAGTCGTACTTGTGCCATGCTTGGCAGCTAGGTTTTCCCTTGTTAGGAAAAATGTTTGCTTTCCACTCCTGCATCTACTTGGTGTCCATGTTTTAATACGATTAGCTTGTTAGTCAATGAGTTACATATTGTTGTTGGTTGTAGCGCTTTTTCTTAAATGTCTATGAAAAGGCACACCAAGAGTGGGAAGCCATTTTTCATCTTGTTCTTAAACCCTGACACAATGATGAGAAAGTAGAAGCTATGCTTTTGGAGAAATGCACACTTTAAGTAAAATGAACTTTGCCGACTTTGTCTTTTCAGAAATAGACTTCCTGGTGTCAGGTATCTCATAGTGTCAATCAAGCTTGCCTAGAGTAAAAGGAATTTACAAGGCCTAAGACATCATGCATCGGGCAAGGATTGTAAAAGTCATGAAACTTGTAATTACAAAAGTTATAACTGCTTAGAGGGGGAGCAGGTGGAGACTTAATCTTCCAGTACAACGGGCCCTATCTACAGGGAAGACAAGGACCCCCGAAGCTACCTACTGGGAATGCCTAGGAGATAAGGAGGAAGTGCACACTCCATTAGCTCCAAGGAATGTCATTTGGGAAGATACAGGAGAATTAGAATCCTTGTCACACTCTTCTCTGGGGTCTATGATAATGTGAGTGAACAATAATGAGTCTCTGTGTCACAGGATCTCCAAGACATCCACAGGTGGTTGATAACTCACGGCAGTCACGTGCAACATCTCCAAGAGAAGGATTTAAGCCAGGACTCTGGGGGGCTACGACGCCACACTCACCTAGAGTGTAGGCCCACTCCCCGTCTGTGGGGGGTGAACTTTTCTAAAATAAATCTTTTCTTCTCTCACCTCTGTGTGTTGCAATTCTTTGCAATTTGCTTGGATCTCTGGATTCCCAGCGCGAACCTCCGGCTTGCCAGCCCCAGCAGTGCTGCGCGCCTCCCTGCTCCTCTCCACCCTCACCCGGTCCGTCGGTACCCTAACAGTCTATAGATCCAGCTCCTAGAAATTGTGTATGATGTCAGATATTTTTAGTCTTCTCTGGTAAGTAATTGTTGCACAAATTGCCAACTGAGACAGTGTCTCTTCCTCAGTGAAAATGACATTTCACAAAATACTCATATTATGGTCCCATATTAAGGATTCAAAAAACATTTATGTAATTCAAATTAAAACCAAACGTCTATTTTTCAGTGGTAAGTTTTACATGAAACATGTAAAGGAGTAATTTTGTTAATCTAGGATATACCAATTTGGTTGTTTAAAGCTAAAGCTCTTCTATGTCTTAATGAATTTTTGCAGAAGAAAATCTCACCTTTCTGGTTAAATTACCACACAGATAATGTGAAGGCATTATTGTAGCTTATTTCAAGTCACTCCCAGAAACCTCAAACATTGGTGTCACATTTGATTGGTATATTCATCTCTCTAAACCTTTTATTATGATTTTTTTTCCTGCTGCTGACATTGTAACCAATGCTCCACATTATTGCTTGTTTTTGTGTTTTTGTAGCTTCTCCTGAACATTTCTCTGAATTTATTTCTCCTTTGCTTGGACTCCTTTCCTGGTGACATTTTCAGGCTTGCACCCGCTCTTCTAGATCCTACAAACACAGAGCTGCTGCAGAGGGACACAGGGTATTTCTGCTCCACTCTAGGGAGCTGCCTAATGGAAGGACACCAGGAGAGGATAAAATCTAAGTAGCTAAACTGAGGTCCTGAACCCACTGGGGGGATTGACTCTCACCCTCTTTCACCACTTTTCTGAAGGCATAGTTCAATAAAATGATAAGAGCAATTGTCCAAATCCAAATTAATTAATTGGCTTTTCTATCAAAACCAAGGTAAAAACTTTTCCTGCAATAAAATTGTGTGTAGTCCTCTACCTTCTTAATCATTTTCATGTGTGCTCAATACTGACACTGTTAGGGCACACTCGCCTCCAGAATGTTAGGTCAGGCCCACTGGGAATGTGGGGTGTCTGGTGTGTGATCCGATGACACATGAAAGATGCAAAGAATTGTACAGAAGTTAGATTAGAAAATATAGCTTATTTAAAAGTAAATTAGAGAGAAAGAAAGAAGGAAGATATTCACCTTCGCAAGGTAGGAAAGGGGGGCGAAGTCAGGAAGCTTAGCCTGGCCATAGCTCAAAGAGCACATGGCCACACGTAGTTTAGCAAGGCAATGGCCACAATGACCTGGCAATGGCAAAATGGCTGCCTGTAGTTGAATCCTTTTAACCTTTTCCTTTGCTGGGGAAGGTCATTAAGGGGATTGGGTGGTGGTCTGTTCCATGTCTTCCAAAGGGGCAGATACACTCAGGTACTGACTTCAGGTGATGGACAGCAGGCAGATAGGTGGGTCAATCATGTGATTGCTGCCATGGTGGGGGAGGGGTTCTGTCTGTGTCATGAAGATCACAAAGGGCTAATTAGGTTAACTTGGGGATTTGGGCTGGGAGCAGATTTTTCCTGCAGGAGACTTGCCAGACATTTGCAATCCACAAATTCCTTGACCACAAGGTGGTCTATTATCATGTCTATGGCTCTGTCCTTATCTCTCATCTAATGGAGATTTGCCAAGCAGGTGGGGTAGGTGGCCTCTTGGCCTACAGTAGAATGTCCATAAACATCCTAAAACCTGCCTAGCTCGGTGGCTCAGCCTGTAATCCCACACCTTGGGAGGCCAAGGTGAGTGGATTGCCTGAGCCCGCAGGTTCGAGACCCATCTGGGCAGCTTGGCGAGCCCTCATCTCTACAATAAATCAAAAAATTAGCCGGGTATGGTAGTGTGCGCCTGTAATTCCGGCTACTTGGAAGGCTGAGGCGGAAGGATCCCCGGAGTCCAGCAAGTTGAGGCCGCAGTGGCCGGGAACAGCCACTGCACTCCAGTCTGGGTGACACAGTGAGACTCCAACTCAAAAACAAAAACAACAAAAACAACAACAACAAAAAAAACCCCGGAAAACAAACAAACAAACAAAAATTTATCTATGTGTAACCTGTGCTAGATTCAAAGTTTGTCAGGGGTAAAGTCTAAGCAAAAATGGTTATACTGAGGCAAAAAGGCTACATTAAACTAAGTTTATTCTAGGTTGTTTTTTTTTTTTTTTTGAATTGGAGTCTCTCTCTTGTTCCCCAGTCTGGAGGGCAGTGGCACATTCAAGGCCACTGCAGCCTTCAGCTGCTGGATTTAGGCAATCCTTCCGCCTCAGCCTTACAAGTAGTTGGAACTACAGAGGCACACCACCACATCTGGTTATATTCGAGGTTTCTAGAGGTACCTCCTTTAAGACACTATCTTTAATCTCTCCCACACTTTATTATAGTCAAGAAAACAATATATTTATAAGGTATATGTTTGTGTTAAATGTAAAGAAAATGTACATTTTCCTTTAGCTAATCTGTTTCTAAATGGAGTAATCATTTATCACTACTTTGTTTTTCATATAGCTCAGAACTGACTTATAAACTACTTTTTCCACCATGGAAATAATTAAAATTCACTGGAAAGGAAATTTTTCTCACATAAACACACCAAAAGAGAGTAAGAGTAAAAAAAATAATGTAAGATTTAGTGTATTCAGATATATGGAATTACAAATTTAAACATACATCACTGTAGTTATTCACAGTTATCAAACATTATTAAAGCTTAGTATATATCCTGGGATTGAGACAAGAATGTCTTCTATAAAGTTGTGAAGAGAAGATATTTCCAGCATATACTGATGTTTCAGAAGCATCAGGTTTCCAGTTGAATGGGAAAACTATACTGAAATTTAAAAAAAAAAAAACATTGACTATGAGTTTTATGAATTCTTCTTCAAATATGTAAAGTAATACTTCCATTTCTTTTTTATAAATTTGCTTTTCTTGATGCACTTAAAGAGTTCATTACCAAAATGACGACTCATATGCTTTAAACTTTCACCACATAGCTCTTTCAGATGAACCGTCACAGGTGGCAAAACATTCATATCATGCATATTCAGCCTGCTAGTGGCAGCAAATGCAAAGAGTCAGGTCCAGACGTATAAAAAAATATTGTTTTTCTAGACACTTTTCCTGTAATAGGACACATCTCCACCTGGAATAAATCCACAGATACTTCAAAGTGTAATAAATCCCCATTCAAACTTATTAGCCCTTTCATTTCCTAAACCCGCTCCTCCTAAATGCCCAGAGTAGGATTCTGAGTCAAAATTGCCTCTTCCTTCTGCCTCATTTCTTGTTTTAACACTAAAATCGACAATAAAGAGTTCAGTTAACTTCACTCTAAGTCCAGTCTTTTGGACTCCATATTTGATCTTATTACCTTGACAAAGACACCCAGACACTGGAGATCTAGATGATTTTATCTTCCTCCAGAAAGGATTTAAGTTTACTTCTGACATTCTTTCAGGGTAAGGTCTTATAACCTTAACTAATTAGAAACGAGGTAATTTGAAACTAAGTCTTAGTCTATTTTGAGGATGATCTACTTCTAACTCTTCCTTATTCTTGCTACATTTTGAGTCTCTTTTCATTACTGGAAACAGCACTCTAATTTTTGTTCTATATTCTGAAAAGCCAACATGGAATGACTTAATGAAATAATCTTAACTAAAGTGCAGTCATTTTGACACTGCCTAGTTCTGTCATGTCTTCTTAGCAAAATTACCTAGCGTGACCTCTAATCACTAGCCAAGGACAGAATCGGTTTTTTAGAGGTGGCTATTAATAATTGCTTTACAACATCTCTCCCCAGTTTGTTTTGTATTAATCAGCCTTTCTGTTCTGAGCATTTGCCTCCCAGCCACAAAAGACTGAGCTACTCTAATCTGTTGTGGTCAGCCTTTAGTGATAGCCTAACAGCCCACCTGCCTACTTGGTGGAGTCACAAGATGTGTTGTCCAGATAATGTCAAGGCATGAGACTTACTATGTAAACACCCAAGAATGCAGTTGCTGGAGATTTTAACTAACCCTATATCTTTATAGAAACCCTAAAAGCAGCATTACCCCACCCCAACCCCACAGAGCCACATTGCTCAAAGCGTCAGCACCATTTAGACTCTATGCTGAATGTGAATAAACACTTACTTTTCTTTGCAATTCTTTGCATCTTTCTTGTGCTACCAGATGGCAGATCCCCCTGTGGGGTCTGACCTAACATACTCCATACCTACCCTTAGCCCTATCAATTTATTAAAAGTACCACTGAGCTTCAGATTCTGTCAATTACTTTCAGTTCAGTCATTTAGCCTCTGAGTTGATGCCTGGAATCAGCAAATGGTTTGATGGAGATGAATCACTGAATATCAGGATTACTTAATTTGACTTTTCTTCTCCTCAGGACCTTGGCTTATCAAGTTTTACCTGTGTTGTTTACACTTCATTCTTTTCTTTTCTTTTTTTTTTTTTTTTTTTTGAGTTGGAGTCTCACTCTGTCGCCCAGACTGGAGTGCAGTGGCACGCTCCCAGCCACCGCAGCCTCGCCCTGCTGGGATCCAGCGATCCTTCTGCCTCAGCCTTTCAAGTAACCGGAACTACAGGCACACGCTACCATGCCCAGCTAATTTTTGATTTATTGTAGAGACAAGGGCTTACCAATTGCCTGGGCTGGTTTTGAATCCGCGGGCTCAGGCAATCCACTTGCCTCAGCCTCCCGAAGTGCTGGGATTACAGGCTGAGCCACCGAGCCTGGCCCATTATTTTCAAATAGAGGTGCTTTAAAAATATTGAGGTAAAATTAACACAATATAAAACTAACCCTTTTAAAAGTGAACAATTCATTGGCACTTATTACATTCACAATGTTGTACAACCATTTTCTCTAATTCCAAACACATCATCTCAAAAGAAAATCCTGTACCCATTAAGCAATTACTTCCATTTTCTCCCAAACCCTGGAAACTACCAATCTAATTCCTTTCTCCATGAATTTACCTATTCTGGGTATTTTACATGAATGGAATTACACAAAATGTGAGATTTGTGTCTCACTTCTTTTATACAACATATTTTCAACTTTCATTTGTGTTGTAACATGTATCAGTACTTTATTCATTTTTATGAATGGGTAATATTCCATTCCATGTATAGACCACATTTTGCTTGGTTATTCATTTGTTGATAAACATTGGGCAATTTCTACTTTTTTGAATATTGTAAATATTGCTGTTGTAAACATGTGACCGAGTATTTGCTAAGTGCCTGTTTTCTTTTTTTATTTTATTTTTTTGAGTGGGAGTCTCACTCTATTACCCAGGTTGGAGCATAGTGGTACACTCACAGCCACCATAGCCTTAACCTGCTGGGTTCAGGAGATACTTCTACCTCAGCCTTTCAAGTAGCTGGAACTACAGGCACGTGAAACTACGCCTGGCTAATTTTTTTGAAGTGCCTGTTTTCAATTATCTTGGGTATACATCTAGGAGTGGAATTGCTGGGTTGTATGGAAATCCTGTTTAACTTTTTGAGAAACTACCATACACTTTTCTACAGTGGTAGAACCATTTACATTCTTAGACGTAAGTATTCTAGTTTCTCCACGTAAGTGAACATAACACTTGCTATGTTCAGTTTGTTTTGATAGTAGCCATTCTAGTGAGTATGAAGTGGTATGTCATTGAGGTTTTGATTTTAATTTCCCGAATGACAAATGTTAAACATCTTTTCATGTGCTTGTTGGATATTTGCATATCTTTTTTTGGAAAAATGGCTATTCAAGTCAGAGGCCCATTTTTAAATAGGGTTGCCTTTTTTGTGCTGGGTTATAAGAATTCACTGTGTGTGTGTGTGTGTGTGTGTGTGTGTGTGTGTGTGTGTGTATTTTCAGATTATGGTTTGCAAGTAGTTTTTCATGTTCTGTAAGTTGTCTTTTTTACTTTCTTGAATATGTCCTTTGATGGAGGAAAGTTTATAATTTTGATAAAGTACAATTTGTCTATTTTTCATTGTTGTTGTTGCTCATGGTGTTGGTGTTATATCTAAGAATCCATTGCCTAATCCAAGATCATGAATATTCACCCCTAGGCTGGGCACGGTGGCTCACACCTATAATCCCAGAACTTTGGGAGGCAGAGGCAAGAAAATTGCCTGAGCTCAGGGGTTCAAGACCAGCCTGGGCAACCTGGCAAAACCTTGTCTATACAATAAATCAAAAAGTAGCGGGCTTGGTGGCATGCACTTGTGCTTCCCGCTACTTGAAAGGCTGAGGTGGAAGGATTGCCTAAGACCAGCATGTCAAGGCTGCAGTGACTGTGAGTGTGCCATTACACTCCATTCTGGGTGACAGTAAGACTTCTGATAAAGAGAAAGAAAGAAAGAAAGAAAGAAAGAAAGAAAGAAAGAAAGAAAGAAAGAAAGAAGGAAAAAAGGAGGGAAGGAAGGAAAGAAAGAAAGAAAAAGAAAATTCATCCCTGTTTTCTTCTAAGAATTTTTTGGTTTTAGCTGATATATCTTGGTGGTTAATCCATTTTAAGTTAATTTTGATATGGTAGGAGGTAGGAGTTCTGCTTCATTCTTTAACATGTGGATATTGGCTATCTCCACACCATTTTTTGAAAAGACTATTTTTCTTCTTTGAATGATCTTGGAATCTTTGTCGAAAATTCGTTTGACATAGATCTATAGGTTTATTTCTAAACTCTCAATTCGATTCCCCTAGTCTGTATTTCAAGCTGATGTCAATTCCAAACCATTGTGATTATGATAGCTTTGTAGAATGTTTTAAATTGGAAAGTGTGAGTCTTATTTTTTTTTTCTTTTTAAGTGTTGTTTTTGCCTATTTGGTATCTCTTGCAATTCCATATGAATTTGAAGATTGACTTTTATCCTTTCTGCAAAAAAAAAGCTGCTAGAATTTTGATATAAATTGTGTTGAATGTGTAGATCACTTTGAGTATTGTTGCTATCTTAATAATAGTAAGTCTTCCAAACCATAAACACATTTATTTTGATCTTTAAGTTATTTCAGCAATGTTTTATAGCTTTTGGAAATAAGGTTTTTGCTTTGTTTTGTTTTGTTTTTTGAGTTGGAGTCTCACTCTGTCTCCCAGACTGGAGTACGGTGGCTGCTCCTGGCCACCGCAGCCTCGACCTGCTGGGCTCCGGTGATCCTTCCGCTTCAGCCTTCGAAGTAGCTGGATCTACAGGCACGCACTACCACGCCTGGCTAAATTTTTTTTATTTAATGTAGAGATGAGGTCTCGCCAAGTTGCCCAGGCGGGTCTTGAACTCACGGGCTCAGGCAATCCACTCACCTCAGCCTCCCAAAGCATGGGATTACAAGCTGAGTCACCGAGCCTGGGTTGTTTTTTTTTTTTGAGTTGGACTCTCACTCTGTTGCCCAGACTGGAGTGCAGTGGCCGCTCCCGGCCACCGCAGCCTCCACCTGCTGGGCTCCAGTGATCCTTCCGCCTCAGCCTTCCAAGTAGCTGGAACAACCGGTGCGGGCGACCAACACCCAGCTAATTTTTGATTTATTGTAGAGATGAGGTCTCGCCAAGTTGCCCAGGCGGGTCTGGAACCCGCGGGCTCAGGCAATCCACTCACCTCAGCCTCCTCAGGCGCAGGATTACAGGCTGAGCCACCGAGCC
>CAUYQG010094691.1:0-17403 GCA_963574415.1 Tarsius wallacei
TATTATATTTAGTTCTGGTCAGATTTTGCCATTTCTTCTAATATTTTTGGCTTATTCTTGCTTTTCTAGGTCCTTGAGGTACATCATTTTTTTATTATTTAAAATGTTTTTACTTTTTTTGATGTAGGCATTTGTTGCTATAAAGCTTCCATTTGAGCACTATTTTTGCTGTAGTTCATAGACTTTGATATATTATGTTTCTACTTTCATTTATGTCAAGAAATGTTTTAGGGGAAGATGACTTGATTAGTCCAACTACCTACCAGGGAAAAACCAATCAGAAAAGCAGCAGAGCTATCAGCAGAAACACTATACGCTAGAAGGGACTGGAGTCTAATACTCAAAGTCCTCAAAGATAAACAATTTCAACCAAGCTCAGCTTCATCAGTGAAGGAGAATTAAAATCCTTCCCAGACATCCAATCCCTTAGAGATTATGCCCATACCACCTCTACAGGAGATGCTTAAAAAGGTATTAAGTGCAGAAGAAAGAAAAAAAAAGAATGACTACACACTTCCCAAGAGAACACAGAACACAGAATCAATAGAGAATACATCACGACTGCAAACTTGAAAACACACACATACATTAACCCAAAAGCTAAAAGAGAACAAACAAACAGAGAAAAAAACTTTATAAGAACCTCATGATGGGGATAAACAATCACATTTCAATAATCAGCCTGAACGTGAATGGACTAAATGCACCACTGAAAAGACACAGAATGGCAAACTGAATTAAAAAACCATGAACTTAATTTATTGCATCCAAGAAACTCATCTCACCACAGGGAAGCACACAGACTCAAAGTTAGAGAATGGAACATGAGTTTCCAGGCAAACGGATCACAAAAGAAGGCAGGCGTCACAATCTTAATATCAGATAAAACAACCTTTAACCTATCAAAAATTTAAAAAGATATGAAAGCATTACATAATGATAAAAGATTCAATCCATCATCAAGAAATATCTGTCCTAAACATATATGCACCCAACACAAGAGCAACAGTGTTTATAAACCAACTACTAAGTAAACTAAAAAAAGATACTAACTCTAACACTATTATAGCTCGGGACTTAAATACCCCAATGATATCCCTAGATAGATCATCAAGGCAAAAAAATCAACAAAGAGATCCAGCACCCCAACTTGATAGTCGACCAAATGGACTTAATAGATACCTGCCGAATACTCCACTCAACAACCACAGAATATACATTCTACTCACCACCACATGGAATGTACTCTAAGATCGATCACATCCTAGGCCATTAATCAAGCATAAACAAATTTCATAAGATTGAAATACTTCCATGCACCTTCTCAGACCACAGCGGAATAAAAATAAATATCAACACCAACACAATTCCCTCCAAACACACAAAGACATGGACACTAAAGAGCATCATGCTGAATGACTACTGGGTCAACACAGAAATCAAAACAGAAATTAAAAGATTCCTGGAAACAAATGAAAATGAAGAAACATCTTACCAAAACCTCTGGGATGCTATGAAAACAGTTCTAAGAGGGGAATTTATATCTCTACAAACACACATCAAGAAAATAGAAAGATCACAAGTTAACCCTAACATATCACCTAAGGGAGCTGGAAAGATAAGACCATCAAAACCTTAACTTCAGCAGAAAATTCCAGATCATCAAAGTAAAAACCCAAATAAAGGACATAGAAAACAAAGATATCATAGAAGAAAATCAACAAACCAAAAAGCTGGTTCTCTGAAAGAATAAAAAAAAATTGATGGACCCCTAGCCAGAATGACCAAGAAAAAGAGAGAAAAGGCCCAAATAAACACAATCAGAAATGAAAAAGATCAAATCACAACTGACCCCAAAGAACCACAAAAGATTATCAGAGATTACTATGCACACTTGTATGGAAATAAACTTGATAACCTAAATGAAATGGAGGACTTTCTGACATGATACAGCCTCCCCAGGTTGAAACAAGAAGACACTGAGACACTAAATAGACCAATAACAACTCAGAAAATTGATTCCGTCATAAGAAAACTACCTACAAATAAAAAGTCCTGGACCAGACAACTTTCCAACAGAATTCTACAAAACATACAAGGAGGAGTTGATACCAATCCTATTGAAAGTATTCCAGGCAATTGAGAAAGACAGAATTGTCCCCAAATTGTTTTACATAGCTAACATCACACTGATACCCAAACTGGGTAAAGATGCAACAAAAAAAAGAGAGCTACAGGTCAATATCCCTGATGAACATAGTTGGAAAAATTTTCAACAAGATTCTAGCAAATCGGATCCAACAACATATCTCAAAAATCATCCACCATGACCAAGTAGGCTTCAGCCCAGGATGCAGGACTGGTTCAACATCTGCAAGACCATAAGTGTAATTAAATACATAACAGATATAAAAATAAGAATATGATTATATTTTAGATGCACAAAAAGTTTTGATGAAATTCAGCATCCTTCTTGATAAAAACCCTCAGACACCTACATATAGATACCATATCTCAAAATAGTAAGCATCATCTACACTAAACCCACAGCTAAATGGACAGAAACTAGAAACATTTCCCCTGAAAACTGGAACAAGACAAGGCTGCACACTCTCACCCAACTTGTTCAACATTGTGTTGGAAGTCCTATCTAGAGCAATTAGACAAGAGAAGGAAATCAGGGGTATCCAAATAGAAAAAGAGGAAGTTAAGTTATCCCTCTTTGCTGGCAATATGATCCTATACCTTGAAAACCAAAGAGAATCTGTTAACAACTTGCTTTCACTGATAAAGGACTTTGGCAAATCTCAGGGAACAAAATAAATGTGCAAAAGACAGTTGTATTCTTTTAAACCCACAACAACCTGGCAGAGAACCAAATAAAATGCAGAATCCCATTCATAATAGCTACATACAAAAAAATGAAATACCTCGGCATATTCCTAACCAGAGAAGTGAAGACCTATATAATGAAAACTACAAAACACTGCTCAAAGAAATCCAAGAAGACACAAACAAATGGAAAAATATTCCATGCTCATTGTTAAGATGTCCGTCCTACCCAAGGCAACCTACAGATTCAATGCAATACCCATTAAATTACCAACATCATTCTTCTCAGACCTGGAGATGACAATAAAGAAATGCATATGGAAACATAATCACCAATAGCCAAAATAATCCTCAGCAGAGGAAACAACGTGGGAGGTATAACACACTTCCAGACCTTAACTTGACTTTAAAGCTACATTAATCAAGCCAGCCTGGTATTGGTACAATAACAGGCATGTAGACCAATGGAACAGGATAGAGATGCTAGAAGCAAAACCTCAATTTCTCAACCAACTCTTATTCAACAAAGCCTCCACTAACAACCACTGTAGAGAGGAGAACCTAATCAGGAAATGGTGCTGGAAAAACGGGCTGACCACCTGCAGAAGAATGAAACAGAACCCCTACTTACCACCTTACACAAAAATCAATTCTAAATGGAACAAAGACCTAAATGTAAAACCTCAAACTATAAGAACCTTAGAAAATCCAGGAGACACCTTTTTGGAAGTTGGAACTGGCAATCAATTCCTGATCAAACCCCCAAGTGCCCATGCCATAAGAGATAAGATAGACAAGTGGAACCTCATCAAACTCAAAAGCTTCTGCAAAGCAAAAGAAACTATCAAAAGAATGAGGAGACAGCTCACAGAATGAAAAAAAATATTTTTTCACTGTGTATCTGACAAAGGCCTAACATCCAGGATCTATAAGGAACTCAAACATGCCAAAAGGAAAAAAACAAACAGTCCCGTTAAAAAGTGGGCAAAAGACATGAATAGACACTTCTCAAAAGAAGACATACAGGCAGCCAACAGACACAAGAAAAAAAAGTCAGTTTCACTAATCATCAGAGAAATGCATATCAAAACCACATTGAGATACCACCTAACACCAGTAAGAATGGCCATCATTAATAAAACAAACAACAACAGATGCTGGCAAAGATGCAGAGAAAAAGGAAAGTTTTTATACTGCTGGTGGGAATGCAAACTAGTGCAACCTCTTTGGGAAATAGTGTGGTGATTTCTAAAAGAACTAGACATTGACCTTCCATATGACCCAGCAATCCCCCTAGTGGGAATATACCTGAAGGAACTCAAATCATTCTACTTAAAAGATACCTGTACACACATGTTTATTGCAGCCCTATTCACAATAGCAAAAACATGGAACCAACCGTGCTGCCCACTGAAACTGGACTGGATTTTTAACATGTGGTACATATACACAATGGAATATTATGCAGCCATAAAGAAGGACAAACATATGGACTTTGCTTAAACTTCATGAATTTAGAGTCTATTATACTCAGTAGTCTGTCACAGAAACAAAGAACAGAGTACCACGTGTTCTCACTCATAAGCGGACCCTAAATATTTACCACAATGCTACAGGAAAGGGATTGGCAGTAGTAGGATACTGCTTGGGTGGAGGGAGGGGAACACAAGATCAACAAGAGTACCTTATCTCAAACCAGGCAAAGTGGGGACCAAAGGAAGGCCCAAACTTTGCCTGTCCGATGACCAGTTGTATGTCTAATCCTGAATTGTACCCCACACCTTTAAAAAAAGAGAGAGGGAGAAATAACGCCTAGAAGAAAATGAAAGAAAGAAAGAAACCCATAGTACTAACAGCAAAAAATTTTTTTAAAGAAACATTTTATTTCCTTTTTAATTTCTTCATTGACCCAATGGTCACTCAGGAGCATATAGTTTAATTTCCATATATTTGTACAATTTTCAAAATTCCCCATTATTGATGTCTAGTTTTATCTCACTGTGGTCTGAAAAGATACTTGGTATGATTTTAATTTGTTGAACCTTGTTTTGTGGTGTAACATATGGTCTGTCCTGGAGAATGTTCCATGTGCTGATGAGAAAAATGTGTATTCTGCAACTGTGAAATAAAATGTTTCGTAGATGTCTGTCAGGTCTATTTGGTCTAAAGTGCAGTTTAAATCCAATGTTTCTCCGTCAGTTTTAAGTCTAGATGATCTGCCTAATGCTGAGAGTGGGGTGTTGAAGTTCCCAACTATTAATGTTTTGGCACCTAACTCTCCCTTTAGATCTAATAATATTTGCTTTATACACCTGGGGACTCTAGCATTAGATGCATATTTAGAAACGTATCCTCTTGCTGAATGCATCCTTTTGTCACTATATAGTGACCTTCATTCTCCCTCTCTCTCTCTCTATTTCTCTCTCTCTCTCTCTCTCTCTCTCTCTCTCTCTCTCTTTAACTATTTTTGACTTAAAGTCTGTTTTATATGATATAAGTATATAGATGCTCCTGCTCACTTTTGGTTTCTGTTGGCATGGAATATCTTTTTCCATCCCTTTACTCTCAGTCTGTATGCATCTTTACAGATGAAAGGCGTTTCTTGTAGGCAAATTATGGTTGGATCATTGTTTTAAATTCATTCAGCAAGTCTATATTTTTAAGTGGAAAATTTAATTCATTTACATTCAAAGTTGTTATTGATACATGAGGACTTATTCTTGTCATTGTATTAATTTATTTTTGTTTCTTTGTATATTCTTTATTCTTTTCTTTCTCTCTTCTTGTTTATCTTTGCAGTTTGTTGGTGTTTTTGCAATGGTTACATTTGAGTACTTTTTCTTTTTGTGTTTTCTCTACCCATGAGTTTTATATTTTAGTGCATTTTCATGATACTCCTTTTGCTTTCAAGTGTAGGACTTTCTTGAGCATTTTTGGTAGGGTGATCTAGTGGTAATGAATTCTATCAGGTTTTGCTTTTCTGGGAAAATCTTTATTTTTCTTTCATCTATGAAGGATAACTTTTCTGGGTATACTATTTTTCATTGGTTGTTCTTATATTTTACCACTTTAAAAATATCATCCCATTCTCTCCTGGCTTATAAGGTTTCTGCTGAGAAATCCACTATTAGTCCGACAAGGGTTTTCTTATAGGTAACTATTTGATCTTCTCTTGTTGCATTTATTTATTTATTTATTTATTTATTTATTTTTATTATTGTTATTGTTATTTTTTTTGAGTCAGAGTCTCACTCAGTCACCCAGGCTGGAGTGCTGTGGCACCTGACATGCTGAACTCTGGTGTTCCTTCTGCCTTAGCCCTCCAAGTAGCCAGAACTACAGGCATTCACCATCAAGCCCAGCTAATTTTTTGATTTATTGTAGAGATGAGGTCTCACCTAGTTGTCCAGGCTGTGCTCAAACCCCTGGGATTATGTAGTCCTCTCACCTCCACCTCCCAAAGTGCTGGGGTTACAGGAGTGAGTCACCATGCCTGGCCCTCTTGTTGTTTTAAGAATTCTCTATTTTTCTTTGACTTTTGATAGTTTGACTATACTGTGCCATGGAGACATTTTGGTATTGTAGCTATTTGAGGTTCTCTGAGCTTTCTGTACCTGGATGTCTAAATCTTTTGATAGGCTTGGAAAGTTGTCAGCTATTATTTTTGTTAAGATAGTTTTTTATGCCTTTGGCCTTCTCTTCACTTTATGAAACACCCAAAATTTGAATATTTTGTCACTTTATGATGTCCTATATGTCACATAAGCTTTGTTCATTCTTTTTAAAATGTTAAAAGGCATATCTTGTGCCCTTACATTCTTACATCAGTATCTGTATATATGGTATAACAGTTGCTTCTTCCAGTTTTTGTCTTGGATTTTATAGGGGAACACGTTTTTCTGAAAACTGTATCTATGGTGTTGATTGGGTAGGACTCATAGCTTTGATACTTGGTATATGCAATAGTATAGTTTCCATATGATTTTTTCAGCTGTAAGAGCCATCAGTGGTGCCTCTGATTTTTCTCAGTGGCTTAGGCTGCAGTTTTTAGTGGAGGCTATGGAGAGGTTTTTGGGGGGCTAGGGATAGGGCAGTCAAGTGGGCCAGTCCTTGAGCCCCAGTTGTGACAGTAATGGATTGAGCATGCTTTCCCTTGAGTTCCCACATGATATATGTGGGTAATTTTGTTAGTAGGTACAACCAGCTAAGTCTCTGACCTCTAGGCACTTTTCTCGGGTGCTGGCTGTGGCAGCAGTGAGCCAAGAAGGTGAGCAGGTTCTTGGCTCCTGGGAAGCATAAATGACATGAGTAATGACAGTAGAAGTAGCAGGACAATCCTTAGGCTCCCAAGAGGCACAAACTGGTGTTAGTAGTGACTGTGCTGCACTGGGAAGGCCAGTTCATAGGCACCCAGGAGGCACATGCGGGTGAGTGTCACCTGTGGTAGCATGGTAGGCTGGGTAGGCTTATCTCCAGTCTCCTGGGTAGTGCCAAGCTGGGCAGGGCTTTCCTCAGGTCCTCTAGTGGTGCACATGGTTGGGCACACGTGGTGGGGGGCAGGATAAAGTGATCTCCAGCCCCCATCAGGGTGCTCAGGTGGCTGCAGTATCATCAGTGGCAGTGGCTATGGAAATGCTGTCCTCAGGGCATGTGCAAGAGTGTTGTAGTCCTGCTGCTAGCGGGTGGAGTTGCTGTCAGTGGCAGTAGCCAAGGCAGATTGATTTCAGGTTTTAGGGAACCCATACTTTTACTCCCTTTGCCCTTGTTGTGTTGCACTGTTCATCCTTGGGGGACAAAGCACTGTGTGTGTGTTGGCATTCTGGAGACCCTGCCACTCTGCTGTGTCTAACTGACGTTGAATGACTGCAGCCCTCCAGATGGACATGGGGCAACGTCAGTACAGATTTGGGGATATAGAGATGCGGGGGCTGTTGGGCCCCAGGGCAGAATGTAGTCTGGTAAGAGATGGGCTGTCAAAATGGCACTGTGCTGCAGCTGCTTAGATCTCAGGGAGAGTGGGACCCAGTATTAGCTCCCTCTCTGGAGCAATGCCATCATCACACAGTCTCCAGGTAGCTCCTTGTGGTAGTCTCAGGGCCAGCCATGATGGAGGCACTTTCCAGAGGGACTAGGATTGCAGGAGACTGCAGTGGGAATGTGTACTGCTGAGGATCTCTCACTCACCATTTTCTCCTTCTGGGGGGACTCTGAGTTCCCAGCCAATCCTGGTCAAGCTAACTGTCTTGTTTCCTTCTTCCATGCCTCGGGTATTTTCTATCACTTATTTGTTGAATTCCAATGTTCTCTTTTAGATGCTTTATTCTACTTGCTATTCTGGTTATGTGTAAAAGAGGCAAGTGCCAGATGCCACTAGTCAGCCAATTTGATGCCCCTTGTCAATTTCTATTTTTATGAGTGTGTTCTATTACACTTATTTTCAGTTTTTATTTTATTATTTACTGCCTTCGACTTTCATTAGGATTAATATGCTGTCTTTGATTTTTTTAAGAAAGATGTTTACTTCATTGATTTTCTTTTCTTCTTTTTTAGTATGTTTACTTCAAACTACAAATTTCTCTCTAAACCTGGATTTAGCTATGCCTCACAAGTTTTAATTGCAGTATTATCATCATTTATTTACACATTTTCTATTTTTCATTGTGATCTTTGTCTTTAACTCAGAGTTACTTGGAATTGTGTGTCTTAATTTTCAAAACTATGGGAATTTTGTGGTTATTTTTCTCTTACTGATTTCTTGCTCAAGTTGTTGTTCAGTAATATACTTTATGTTTACATTTTTTTCAAAAACTTGAGACTTGAATGCCTCTTGTAAACAGTGTAATCTTGACTTTTTATCAGCTGAAAATATTATTGATACATTAATCTCTTTACATTTAATGCAATTACTGAAATTAATGGGTTAAATATATTATTTTTACTATTTTTTTATCTGTTCTATTATTTATTTTCTCACACTTTATTTTCAATTGTATTAATGATTTTTTCTTAAATTTTTTTTAACATGTAAAATACGCATGGTACAAAATGTACCATGTTCACTATTTTTAACTCTACAGTTCAGTGATTTTAAATACATTCACATTGTTGGGCAACCGTCACCACTATCCATTTCCAGAACTCTTTTCATCTTGCAAAACTGAAACTCTGTACCCATTAAACAATAACTTCCTTGCCCTCCTTTCCCTAAGCCCTAGCAACCACCATTCTATTTTCAGTATCTATGATTTTAACTATTCTAGGCACCTCATGTAAGTGGAACCATACAGTATTTATTTTGTGTGTGTGAATGATTTATTTCACTTAGCGTAATGTCCTTGAAGTTCATTTATGTTATAGCATATGTCAGAATTTCCTTCCATTTTAAAGCTGAATAATATTACATTGTATATGTATACTGCATTTTTTTTATCCTTTTATCTGCCAATGCACACTAAGGTTGCTTCCATGTTTTAGCTATTGTGAATGGTTACTAAGAATATTGATGTACAAATGTCACTTAGCTTGCTTTCACTTCTCTTGGGATATACACCTAGGGATAGAATTTCTGGGTTATATGATAATTCCATTTTATACGTTTTTGAGAAACAATCATATTTTCCACAGCAGCTTTAGCATTTTGCATTCCACTAACAGTGTATGTGTTCTAATTTCTCCAGAAAAACTGATAATTTTTTATTCTTCTGTTTTACCCTCTATAGATTTGAAATTTTTACATAATTTTACTATTTTTTGTGCTTACCCTAGAAATCACAATGTACATTCCTGACAAAAGTCTGACTTTATACTTTTAATATCTTCTAAACAGTATAAACAACTTGTAATATTTTAACTCAGTTTCTTAACCCCCATATTATATGCCACTTACATTTCATATTTTCTCTTTGTATTTTCAACTTTGTAAGACATCATTATTACTATTGTATTATACAGTCAATTTTCATTTAGATGCATATACATTTTACAATTTTACTATATTTTTATTGCTCCTTTTTCTTCTCTGAGTTTCAAGGTTTCTACTTAGTTTAGTTTTCTCCTCCTTTCTCTGAAGAATATTATTGAGTATGTCCTTTACTGTGAATGTGCGCCTGCTGATCCTAATTTTCTTGACTTGTTTTTGTTTTCCGAAGATGTTCTTCTGAAGGCATTTTCATCAACTATGGAATTTTATGTCAGCAATTATTTGTTTTAATACTTTAAATAAATAATTCCATTGTTTTCTGACTTCCTGTTTTTTTGTTTTGTTTTGTTTTGTTGAGAATTTTACTGTCAAATTATTTCTCCTTTGAAGATAACCAGTGTTTATTTTCCAGTTATTTTAAAATTTTTATTTTTGTTGTTAGTTTTATGGAATTTTCTTAAGTAGAATCCCTTTTACTTTCATTATCACTTGGGGTTTGTAGGGGTTCTTGAGTCTTTGGCTCAATGTCTTTCATCTGTTTTGGAAAATCATCATCTATTATCTCTTCAATTATTGTATCTGTCCCATTCCTTTATTCTCCCCTCTTAGACTTTGATTAAATATATGTTGGCCCTTCTCACTGTATTTCCTGTGTCTTTTACCCTCTCTTCTGTATATTCTAATCTTCCATCTGATCATGTATGTTTAAAGTACTGCTCAGTCTCTCAGTATGTCTGTGGTCTCTTTCTAAAATTAAAAATCCCCTTAGGGGAAAACAATCTCAAAATCCTGCTTCACTGTCCTTCCCATGCCTACTCTCGGCCTCACATCCAGTTTTCACCTGCACTGTTCAGATTTATCTCTATCTTGTGAGAATACAAAAGAATTCAGGTAATTGTTTCGTTCATTTTGTCCAAATTGTCTAGTTTTCCTCACCAGAAGGGTAGATCTTAAATATTTCAAACACCATCACTTCATGCCTATATGAAAAAAGTACACATTCACACAAATCTAAATCATTTTCCCCAACTCTGAGATGTCACACTGGGAACCAAAGAGTATTTTGTAGTTGATGTTCTTGGGTTTTTTTGTTTGTTTGTTTTTGCATTTTTTTATTAGACCCAATGCCCACAGATTTTCATAAAATTTTGAAATATGTGAACTTTGCCTTTAGTACTTTTTTTAATTCCCTTCTCCAATGACCACATTGATTTTGCCAATTTTATTAGGAAGGTGGAGGAAGTGCCTTGGCTTATACCAATTTTTTCTCCTATGTATATAAAAACGTTAATGAATTAGAATACCAGATGCAGGGAAAGCTTTAATTTGGAGTTAATAATACATTAAAATGCAGCCATTAGAACTTTAAGATACTCTTGACTTAAAGTGATTATTTTTTATGTTTTTTTTTCAATTGTCCCTTCAAATCACACCACTTAAGTAATCTCTTCAGTCTATTTCTGAGCAAAAGGTCTGTCCTTCAACAGCAGGAGCAGGATTAAGATGATGCCAATCAGGAAATGATAGTAGCTCACAATGAATGAACACTTATATGACTGGTAATGCTCTGTGTCCATTACACACAATATTTTATTTCTTCTTCAACAAAGACAACCCAAGGACAACATTCCAAAAGTCACTCAGTTGCAATGTATAGCAGGATTCGAACCCAAATCACTTGACAGCAAAGTTCATGCTCTGTGTATGAATATGAAGAGTGAGAACATGACTGCTTTTTAGAATTTTGTTTTTCCCAAAGCTTTAACTTTTCACTAGTATTCTTTTTTTGTGATTGAATTCATAAATTCAGTTTATGCAATATTTCCTTAACTGAATTTCAGTTAAGCAAGTAATAAATAGATCACTGCATTTATGCGCTAATTTCTAAACTTCAGACAGATGATAGAGGATGATGCATTGGTATCCAGGATTCATAAAGCAAGGTCAGAACTCTTTGAAAAAGAACAAGATTGAGGCCTGTGGACAATTCACAACTAAGGATGATAAAAGAGTTCTTGGTCACAGAGTAAGCAGAAAGGCAAAGTTAACCATTTAGACACAATCCATTTCACCTTCCTCAATGGATCCCTTGAGAACTCTGATGATTTTTTAAAAATATTTATTTAGCCATGTTTATATGTCTGGTTTCCCTACTATTAAAGAATTTCTGGATTCCCCAGATAAAAACGTATTCCATTTTGATATTCCAAGCATTTAGCATGGTACCAGCCACATAGATACTATGAATAAACACACAGAAAAAGAGAAAGAGGAACAAAAATTATTCAGATACTCAAGGATCATGAAACAGTTGTATATTGCAAAATTCTTCTCTTCTTGAGTGTTGTAATACACAGGTACTAGAGATTTACAACTGACCTCAATACAATATCTGAAATACCCTGGAATCAAAAAAGGTAACTATTTCAATATGAAAATAAAGCAAGAAGATCTTTTTCAAAAGAAATAAATATATGTTTCCATAATATATGCCAATTTAAATAACTCTATATTAAATTTCCAGTAGCAATTAGTTACTATGTCACTCTTTATTCATTTTAAAAAGCTATTTTGGGAAGACATGTGGATCAAACTTTTAGAAATAATGGAATCTGCTATTTGACATTGATAATTTAGATAGCTGATCATCCATAGCTTCTCTGAGGAGTTCCCAAGACAACCCTATATACATTTAAACTTTGTGCCCTTGGCCTGAACCTTGGACATTATTTCTATTAGCCTGGTTAAACATTCCCACTGCAAGCACTGTAGACTGAGTTTCTCTACAAATACACATATTCCTTGCTATTTGAACAGCAATTCCTCCGTTGAGAAGATATCCACTTTTATATGAACAAGTTGATTAACTTCATACTATTCCAACTTTAAAATAGCATGAAGTGTTATGTTTTCAACACTCAAAATGAGGAGTTTCTGATTTAAGTGTTGAGATACTCTTCAATTCAGAATAGGAGAAGTTATTCTGTGTTGACAGAAAGCTCCTATAGCTAATAATTGAGAGGAAATCAAAATGGTGACCCAACATTTTATGTAACACAAAAGGAACAAGGTATCAAGTTTCTAAATATGAAGAGTTTATGCCTTTGATGGTTATGCTAATACCCTAGTGTATAAATTGTCTGATGGCAAGGAGGGTTGTGGTCTTCAAAAGATTCAAAAACTAATATAGGTAGCTTTTAATCTTTTGCTACAAGTGAGAATATATAATCAGGACAATATTATCGAAGCACAAATAGTCACAGCACTCTCTACCAACCCAACCCCACCCTCTAAGACCCAGTGCTGAGACTGGCCTTAAGTTCAAAACAAGAAGATCTCGTTTTATTCTAGTTAATAAGAAAATGTTATTATGGTTTGCCAGATAGAACATTGAGATGAATATCGCCATGAGGAGATGGTGAAAAGCAGAGGTTAAGAAAGCATGAAGTAACAGTCAAGCCAAGTCAGAGAAATACTCTGTGCATATGACATACAATTCTGCAGTTTTGCACAACTCCAAGGATAACATTCTCAAAGAATAATGGTGCCTGTTAAAATTTTGCAATGCATTCCCTCTAAGAACTTTGACTGGTGAGGAGGTATAAAATCATAGTCAAGAAAGTAAATGCTACATCTAGAAGAAAAAAGTTTGAATGGTGAAAAAGTCAAGAGTTCAATAATTGTAATTGATGTGTTCCAATCCTGCAAGAATAGCATTCTCAAATGAAAAATCAAAGGAAGGGAAAAGCTTGAGACACAGGAAGACATCATAAAGACTCTTAACTCCTGAAATGAATGCACGAAACAGGGACAGCAAAATAGGGACAAGGTTTGGTGTGTGAGGGTGCTCCAGGACTATTTTGCAGAACAAGCTGTGGTTATTGTCAGGTCACCAACAGATTTTAAAACACATTACACAATTTTACTAAAACTTTTATTTTCCTTTGACCAAAACTCCACTTCTAAGGAGTTTTGTGCCTCACAGAGAACACAAAAGTGCTCTATAGCATCAGTGTGGTCAGTATGTGAGGCTCCCTTGGGTAGCAGAGTCAGGGCAGGGAAAAAAGAACTTGCAAAAGAGAACCTTTAATAAAAACCCAAGTGATTTAAATGAAGTCCCACTTGTCTATCTTATCTCTTATGGCCCATGAGTGTTGGGTTTTGTTCAGGAATTGGATGCCAGTTCCAATTTCCATAAGTGTGTGTCCTGCATTTCCTAAGGTTCTTAAGGTTTGAGGTTTTACATTTAGGTCTCTGATCCATTTAGAGTTATTTTTTGTGTATAGGGATAGATAGGGGTCTTGTTTGAATCTTCTGCATGTGGTCAACCAGTTTTCCCAGCATCATTTACTGAATAGGTTCTTCTCTCCCCAGTGGAAGGTGGTGGGGGCTTTGTTGAAGATGAGTTGGTTGAGAAATTGAGGTTTTGCTTCTGGAATCTCAATTCTATTTCATTGGTCTATATGCCTGTTCCTGTACCAATACCAACCTGTTTTGATTATTGTAGCTTTATAGTAAAGTTTGAAGTCTGGTAATGTGATACCTCCAAGCTTCTGCAAAGCCAAAGAAACCATCAAGAGAGCAGGGAGACAGACCACAGACTGGGAAAAAGTATTTGCCAACTCTATGTCTGACAGAAGCCTAATATTGGATCTACAAGGAACTCAAACGTGCTGAAAAGAAAAAAACAAACAACCTCATTATAAAGTGGGCAAAAGATATGAACAGACACTTCTCAAAAGAAGACATATGAGCAGCCAATAGACACATGAAGAAATGTTCAACCTCACTAATCATCAGGGAGATGCAAATTAAAACTACACTGATATACCACCTAACTCCAGTCAGAATGGCCATTATCAATAACTCAAAAAATAACAGATGCTGGAGAGGATGTGGTGAAAAGGGAACACTTATACACTGTTGTGGGAGTGTAAACTAGTGCAGCCTCTGTGGAAATCAGTGTGGCGATTCCCAAAAGCTCTAAAAATCGACCTTCCATAATGACCGTGCAATCCCCCTACTGGGAATATACCCTGAAGAACTCAAATAACTCTATAAAAAAGATACCTGCACACGTATGTTTATCACAGCATTGTTCACAATAGCAAGATCATGGAACCAACTATGCTGTTCATCAAAAGAGGACTGGATTTTAAAAATGTGGTACATATACACAATGGAATATTATGCAGCCATAAAAAAGAACAAAATCATAAATTTCACAGCAACCTGGATGGAATTGGAGTTTATAATACTGAGTGATCTCTCATAGAAACCAAGATCTGAGTATCACATGTTCTCACTCATAAGTGGACCTTGAACAACTATCATAATACTATAAGAAAAGGATTGATAGTGGTGGGAAACTATGGGGGCGTGGCAGGGAGGGGAAAGGAGGTGGGATTAACGGTAGTCGATATCTGTCTGGGGATGGGGGGCACACCTCATCAACAAGGGTACCTGCACAATGCATATTTGTATAGCTAACCCTTAACTGTACCCCACAATTTTAAAATAAAAAAATGTTAAAAAAAAGAAAAAGAAAATTTTCAAACATACAGAAATGTCGGGGAAACTGTAAACAGAAGTACCATGAACTCATCACATGGTCCCAGTTTCAAAAAATGTCCATGCTGTTTACAATCATTTTCATTTATTCCCCATCATTTTTTTCTGAATTAAAAAAAAAAAGTTAACGCTAGGCATTACGTCATTTCACAGTAAATTATTTAGACGACATCTCTAAGTAATGCAATGAAATGAGCCCCCAAAAAGTGCCTTCATTGTCTAAGCTTAGAGGTTTTTTTGTTGGTTTATTTGTTTTTTACTCAGAGCAAAACATCTTTTTAAAAAATTTTTATTTTGAAGATGTGGGGTACAATTCAGGGTTAGGTATAGAAATGTTCATTAAGCAGATATCCTTGTTGATGAGATATGCAAAACATCTTAACTAATGAAGATAGCATAGTTTGTATGCCTAGAACATTTGATAGAATTTTTCTGTCCACTTCCTAGATCTAATGTGTCTGGGTGATCACTGCTCTAATGCAGTTTGTTGCATTTCTTCTTTGATGATTAATCTATTTAGAGTACTTACCATGGGCTTTATGCATTGTTCAAAAAATGAGATTTTCTATTCATTGCGCTTACTTCACTATTTTCTGATTTTTATCTCTATTTGTGCCTTTCTCCTATAGTTTTTTTGGTATATTTGGATGTTATTTTATTAAATTATGTTGGTTGGTAATATTAGTTCATGTTTATGTCTCCTTGCTTAACAATAAACATCAAGGCCATGAATTTCTAAAAGTTTCTGAAGAAGTATTTTTACCTTGGCCCAGAAGTCATATTAAAAATTTTAGCTGATACTGAAATGTATTGGTTATGTATGTTAGAAGACTTTTTGGGGAACAGGAAACAAAGTTCTTGTACTCACCCAAGGGAGTTGGAACTCCAATGCCCACCACCCACACCTGCTGTAACATATAACCTATACAGAAGTAAAAGGTCTGGCAATAATAGCACAAAGAATGAGAAAGAGAAAATGAAAGTACACTGTTGTGAGATTTGCACACTCTATATGAAGTGATGAAGGTAGACTGTGACTTGTTAAAGACACAGAGTAAACTTAGAACAGCCACTAAACAATAAAGCCAAACAAAGAAATAAAATCGAATTCTAAAAAATATTCATTTCTTCCAAAATAAGGCAGGAAAAGGAGAAGAAAAAAACAAACACATGGGACAAATAAAAAATAAAGATGACAGATTTGAAGCTCATTAAATTGATAATTACATTGAGTATAACTTAAGTAGTCTTTAAGTGGACCCTGAGGACTCAGAGTGAAACAGACCTGGTCAGGACCTCATTATTACCTCGCCCCATCTACACTTATATGAGACATGGGATGGAGATGTGGATGTGGGAACAGTACCACTTTGGGTCCGTGGATATCAATCCTGTATCCAACAACTTGCAAGATATCTGGGTCTTCTCCTTTCCCCAGTGTACATTTATTCAAATAAATTGCCCCAGGTGTCTTTGTTAAAGGATTAAGAGAGTCACCATTCCATACATTTGTGGAAGTTCAGAGGCCTCCCCTATGGGAACCAGTCCTCCTCTTCAGTCAAGAGTTTAAAGTCTGAAAACTCAGGCTTAGACACTGGACAAGGACTCATAATTTTCTTTTTTTTTTTTAAGTGAAAATAATCATTAGTTTATATATATATATTTTTTATAATCAGTATTTTTTATTATCATATTGTGGGGTACAGTTAAGGATTAGGTATATAAATATGCTTCGTTCAGACACCCTTGGTGATAAGAGATTTCTCCCCGTCCCCAGACAGATATTGAGTATCATTAATCCCATCCCCCCTCCCCTCCCCTCCCCATAATTTCCCACCACTGTCAGTCATTTTCTTATAGTATTACGTTGGATGTTCAAGGTTCACAATAGCAAGAACATGGAAGCAACCATGTGGTCCATCAAAAGAGGACTGGATTAAAAAAATGTGGTACATGTACACGATGGAATACTACGCAGCCATAAAAAAGAGCAAAATCATGGATTTCGCAGCAACATGGATGGAACGAAACTCAAAAAATGAGAGACCTCTCACAGAAACAAAGAATGGATAATCACAGGT
>CAUYQG010094696.1:0-13591 GCA_963574415.1 Tarsius wallacei
GGAAAATGAAAAAGCTAAGTATACATAAGAAAATTCTAGGAATAGCCTCTAGAACCTACTGTTGGTTGTTCAAAAACTCACAAGGGTCTCAGGTTATAACATAACGAGTAAGTCCTCCCCCTCGGACCTCCGATAGCCTCCGGCAATGTCGTAAAATATTCAGTAACATGTGAAACTTCTTGTCAACTCTCAAAGTTGTGAACTCCTTTATGTCAGCTTCCACTATAAAATAATGACCTGAAAATAAGAGTATTAGTGCTAACCCTTATGAGGCCAATTTTCAAGACGAGTCCTTAATGTATTAAATTGTTGACATAAAAGCTATTAATCATTTTTACTGTCATTACCCAATAAAAGCAAGAACTGGTATTCTGGTTAAAATAATTATCCTATCAACAGAAGTTGCATGATATTTACAATTCAGAATTGTAGCCCTGCTTATTAGGTCACTAGCTATCTGTTGGTATCTCGAACAATTCACTTTTCAAAAGGCAATAGTAGTAGTTAATAGAATAAAACCCATAGCGGCACTATCATTAAACTGGATACCCTTGTGCAAGTAATGGAAATAACACTCCACGAGTGTTAAGTTCTCTTTGCCCAGTCTGAAAAACGGGGGAAATAACAACACCTATGTGATAGAGATGTTGTAAGGACTAAAGCACTATTTTAGCACACTATCTGGTATACAGTAAGTGCCACAGAAGCAGGATTACTTGTTATCATTGCTATTCTACTTTTTAAAAGACTGGGTATAGTTCCACAAGACTCTAAAGCAGTGTTTCTCAGACTCAGCACTACAAAGCGTGCCCTGGAGACCATTTAGCAGCATCATTGGCCTCCACCTACTTGACGCCAGGTGCACCTCCCACCCGAGTTGTAAAAACCAAAAATGTCTCCACACAAGGCAAAATATCCCCTGGCAAAAAAAAATAAAAAATAAAAAAATAAAATTGCCCCTGGTTGGTAACATTCTAAATTTAGAATTTTCTAAAATTAGCTTTGTTTCTCATGATTTAGTTATACTCTAAACAGTTCACATGCACACATACATATGCTAGAATTTTACCTTTGGTATCCTTTGTTTCTTCATCAATAAATCTGTGATAGAGATTTCTGGTCACAGAATTCATAGACTTTTTTGATTGATGGAGGATCTTATATTTACTTATCACTGCCTTGTTGATTTCTTTAATAACATCATTAACTTGATAATAGGTTAAGCGGGATTTCATGTATCTGTAAAAAAAGACATACGGGTTTTAAAAAATCTTTTCCTATGGTTTTGTTTTAAAGGGTCATCATATAAAATTACTTTCTTTGAAAAACATAAGTATGATGACTTTGTACAGTAGCAAAGCTATAGTATACTGAAAAGAATTTCATATCAACCTCCACTAAATCAGAGCTATCTCAACAGCTGAAAATTAAATAAAGTACATATTAGTGTATATCTTTTCTATTTATGTTTGGGTGCATCAATCTCTACTCTGCACCTATGGAGAATTAATATTACAATTTAAAATAAACTCTAAATTGTGATTCAAACGGACTGATTAACCATAAGATAAATGATTATTTGAATATTTAAAAATATTTGTGAACAAAGGAAAGAAAAATTTAAGCATGGTGGCTCATGCCTGTAATCCCAGCACTTTGGGAGGCTGAGGTGAGGATTGCTTGAGTCCAGGAGTTTGAGAACAGCCTAGGCAACATAGTGAGACCTATTTCTACAAAAATAAAAAATAAAATTTGCTGGGTATTGTGACATGTGCCTGTAGTCCCGGTTACTTGGGAGGCTGAAGGATTTCCTGAACCTAGGAGGTCAAGATGGTGAGCCATGATCACACTGTACTCCAGCCTGGGTGACAGAATGAGATCTTGACTCAAATAGATAGATAATAGATATAAATGGATGATAGATAGAAGAAAATAAAAGAAGCTATTCAACTTGTAGCACTCTAATGCTATTATAAAAATTATTACCTGGCTGGGCTCGGTGGCTCAGCCTGTAATCCCAGCACTTTGGGAGGCCAAGTGGATTGCCTGAGCCTGCGGGTTCAAGACCAGCCCAGGAAACTTGACGAGACCTCATCTCTACAATAAATGAAAAATTAGCCTGGCATGGTAGCATGTGCTTATAGTTCCAGCTACTTGGAAGGCTGAGGTGGAATGATCACCAGAACCCAGCAGTTTGACACTGGGGTGGCCATGAGTGTGCTGCTGCACTCCAGCCTGGGTGATGGAGTGAGACTCCAACTCAAAAATAAAAACAAAAATCTATTCAGAGAAAGAGAGAAACAAAAGAAAGAAAAGAAGGAAAATGAAGGATGACAAAGAGCACGACAAAAAAGATGACAACGATAATTAAGAAGATAAGATGGGCCAGGGGATGCAAAGGAATGAGAGGAATCTGAATTTAAGCTGCCAGGACAGAAGAAAACCAATGGGTAGTCATGTTCTTTGTTGTTGCCTATCTCAAATTTCCTTAGAGCACTGTCTCTTTCACTCTAAATTCTACTCTTCAACCTGAATCTCTCTCGGCCACCCTTTCAGTCACCATGGAGTCTTAGAATATAAAAATAGGAGACACAATTTTGAATGCTCTGAACACACCAAAAACAAAACTTAATAATTTGCCTCAATTTTTCTCAACAAATTGTGAGTTCACTATATTAAGCTCTTTCCTTTGCTTCTATTCCAAGTGGCAACTTTTTTTTTCATTTCAAAATATTTTAAGGCAATATATCCAAATTATTATTTCAACATGTAATCAGTGTAAGTAATTATTAAGATACTTAAAAAAGACTTTTGTCTTTATTTAAACTGTCTTTAAAATCCAGTGTATATTTTCCAACTACCACGTTTCATCTCACAGTAGTCACATTTAAAAATTTTTTTTTTCAATTTTTAAAATTTTACTTTACTTTTTTAAATCTTAGATTCAGAGGGTACACGTGTGTTCATTACACGGACATATTTTGCAGTAGTGGGGACTGGGTCTCAGGCGACCCCTTCCCTGAATAGTTTGCACTGTGCCCTGTAGGCAGTTTCTGAACTCTACTCACCCTCTCTCCTCCCCACTTATTGGTGTCCCCAGTGTCTATCATTTCCATCTTTATGACCTCTTAGCTCCCACATATAATAGAGAACTTGTTGTGCTTGGTTTTCTGTTTCTGAGTCCGTTTAAATAGGATGATGTTCTTCAGTTCTATCCATGTTGCTGCAAAGGACATGAATTAATTCTTTTTGTGGCTATGTAGTATTCCATGGCATATATATGCCACATTTTTATTACCCACTGAATGGCTGATGGGCATTTAGGTAGATTCCAGATCTTTGCAATTGTGAATTGTGCTACAATGAACATATGGGTACAGGTGTCTTTTCTTATACAAAGACCTCTATTCCTTAGGGCAGATACCTAGTAGTGGGGTTGCTGGATCAAATGGTAGATCTACTTTTAGTTTTGTTTTTTTTTTTTAAGTTGGAGTCTCACTCTGTCACCCAGACTGGAGCACAGTGGTACACTCATGGCCACCAGTCTCAACCTGCTGGGCCCAGGTGATCCTTCCACATCAGCCTTCCAAGTAGCATGAAGGCATGTGCCACCATGCCCAGCTAATTTTATTTATGTACCAATTGTAGAGATGAGGTCTTGACAAGTTGCCAGGGTGGTCTCAAACCCCTGAGCTCAGGCAATCCTCTCACCTCTCCTTCCTAAAGTACTGGGATTACAGGAATGAGCCACCATGCCCAGCCTACTTTAAATTCTTTGCATAATCTCCATATTACTTTCCATAGAGGTTGCACTAATTTACCCTCCCTCCAACAGTATATAAGTGTTAATTTTTCTCCACATCCATGCCAGCATCTGTTTTGGGTTTTTTAGTAATGGCCATCCTGACTGGTATGAGGTGGTATCTCATTGTGGTTTTAATTTGCTTTTCCCTGATTATGTGTGATACTGAACATTTTTTCATGTTTGTTGACTATTTGTATATCTTCTTTTGAGAGATGTCTGTTCATGTCATTTGCCCATTCTTTAATGGGGTTACTTGTTTTTTCTTGCTGTTTTCTTTGACTTCTTTGTGGATTCTGCATTTTAGTCCTTTGTCAGATGCACACTTTGTGAATATCTTCTCCCATTGTATAGGTTGCCTATTTACTCTGTTAATTATGTATTTTGCTGTGCAGCAGCTTTTTAGATTAAGTCCCTCCCACTTATTTATTTTTGTTTCATTTGCTTTTGGGATTTTAGCCATACATACTTTGCCTAGGCTGAGGTCTGGAAGAGTTTTTTCCCTAGGGTTTATTTCAGGATTTTTATGGTTTCAGGTTTAACATTTAAGTCTTTAATCCTTCTTGAGTGAATTTTGGTATATGGGGAGAGATAGGGATCAAGTTTCATTTTTTAAATGTAGCTATCCAATTTTCCCAGCACCATTTGTTGAACAGGGTATCCTTTCCCCAGAGTATGTTTTTGTCTGCTTTGTCAAAGATCAGTTGGTTGTAAACATTTGGGTTTATTTCTGGATTCTCTGTTCTGTTCCATTGGTTCATGTGGCTGCTCTTGTACCTGTACCATGCTGTTTTGGTTACTATAGTCTTATAGCATAATTTGAAGTCAGGTAATGGAATACCTCCAGCTTTTTTCTTTTTGCTTAGGATTGCTTTGGCTATTCTGGTTCTTTTTTGGTTCCATATTAATTTTGGAATTTTTTTTCTAATTCTGTGAAAAATGTCATTAGTAGTTTAATAGGGATTCCACTGAATCTGTAGGTTACTGTGAGTAATTAGGTCATTTCAATAATGTTGATTCTTCCAATCCATGAGAATGGGATGTTTCTCCATATGTTTGTGTCCTCTGTAATTTCTTTCATCAGAGTTTTGTAGTTCTCCTTTGTAGAGATCTTTCATCTCCTTGGTTAAATATATTTCTAGGTATTTTAGCTTTTTGGCTGCCAAAGTGGCATTTTTCCAATCAAAACTTCTTTAATATACAATAATATAGACTTATTTAAAAGGAAATGCTCATATTTTCATAAAAATATTCATTTTCATTATTCCTCCCTTTTCTAAATTCATTTTTGATGCCCTGTTTCTAACAATTTCTGCAAACCCTTGATACCACAGCTCCCCATAATGTACTCATGAATTCCTTCAAATATTTTCAACTTTCACCTTGATCTCCTCCATATCTGCCCCCCATTGCTGCCAATGCTTTCCTCTTTAATTCCACCCTTATGCCCTGGTTTCTCTTCGGAATGAATAAATCTTTCACCTCTTAAAATTACTCCCTCAGTATCAGGTTGTGGCTCATGCCTATAATCTCAGCACTTTGGAAGACCAAGGCAGGAGGATCACTTGAGGGCAAAAATTTGAGACAAGTCTTGGCAACATAATCAAAAAAAATAAAATAAAATAAACTAGTTGGGCATGGTGGCGCACGCTGGTAATACCAGCTACTTGTGAGGCTGAGGTGGAAAGCTGTCCAACCTCAGGTGGTTGAGGTTGCAGTGAGCTGTAATTGTGCCACTGTTATTCCAGCCTGGGTGACAGAGTGAAACTCCAATTTCAAAAGTAAATTAATTAATTAAAAATCCTAGCCAGGCTCAATGGCTCAGCCTGTAATCCTGCGCCTTGGGAGGCTGAGGTGAGTGGATTGCCTGAGTCCGCGGGTTCGAGGCCCGCCTGGGCAGGCGAAACCTCATCTCTACAATAAATCAAAAAAATTAGCCGGGCATGGTAGCGCACGCCTGTAGTTCCAGCTACTCAGAAGGCTGAGGCGGAAGGATCGCCGGAGCCCAGCAGGTCGAGGCTGCAGTGGCCGGAAGCAGTCACTGCACTCCAGTCTGGGCAACGGAGTGAGATGTCAACTCAAAAAAAATAAAAATAAAAATAAAAATAAAAATAAAAATCCTATGCTTGGAATACATTTTTTTCCTCCTAATTGTCTTTGTTTCTTTCATTAAATAATCCCTTAGTGAAAAAGGAATACCATGACCATTCTAATGGCCTTCCAATGGCTCTTCATGAAAACATTCTCTTTCGTTCAAAAAATATTTATTTCAATAGCTTCAGGGGCACAAATGGTTTTTGGTTACATGAGTGTTTTGTATAGTGGTGAAGAAGTCTGGGCTTTAAGTGTATCTATCACCTCCATGAGTAAACATGGTGCTCAATAGGTAATTTTTCATGTTTACCTGCCTTCCCATCCTCCCTCTTCTGAGGCTCTATTATTCTTTATGCCTTTGCAGACAATTAGTGTAGTTCCCATTTATAAGTGAAAATACAGGGTATTCCATTTTCCTTTCCTGCATTACTTCACTTAGGATAAAGGTCTCCAGTTCCACCCAAGTTGCAAAAAAGGACATTATTTTGTTCTTTGTTATGATTGAATAGTATTCTGTGGTGTATGTATACCATACTTTCATAAATCCTTCTACCCTACTGTTCCTCATAGCTCTTCTCTTTAGCTCAGCTGATAAACAACAACCAAAACCAAAACCAAAGCTGAATAGCATCAGAGTACTAAACAATTTTCATGAAAATAAAGCTGTCAGCAAAGGAAATGACTGACTGAACAAAAAAAGAGAAAAGACTAAAGAGGTTCATTACTAGTCTCAGAATTATGAAACAGTCAGGTATCTGTCAAGTGACTAATTGGCAACACTTTTAGATAGTAGGCAATGCTGGCAAGAGCAAAATTAGATGGATATTATCATATATTACTAGTAAGAATAAAATCTAGTATGCAGAGCTCTGACGTATCAAGAACTTGGAAGCTGTCACTCCCATCCTCACAAGAACAAACTGAAAACCAATAACTTTTCATATCCATGTGAGAATCTAGGTCATAGGGCAAAACACTGCCCCCAAAACTGAAGAGACAAGCACATACAAAGAATTATAGCTTTCCAGGACCACTGGAACTCATAACTGTAGGAATACTTAAACAGTAACTGACAAATTGTTGAGGCTCAGTTTGGACTAGCTTGAGAGTTATAAGTTCTAGGGATCCAGTGTAGAGTCCCTCTACTCTTCTTTCTTAAGTTTTACTTCCAGATCTCTTTCCCCATAAGTTTTCCTGGTGAGGATGACAGAAAAATTTTCTTGAGCTTCAGCAGGAGGAAAAAAGTAACTATTCTGAAATAGGCCAGAGACAAGTAACCTAAGTGAAATACACCTAGAACTGTTCTGTTCTCCAAAACAAAGATTCTCCCCCCACCCTCAAAGAAAACTACGTTATTAGAAACTCATCCGACCTAGAGGGAGGATAATCAGAAAACTTCAACTTTCTCTAGATAAGAAACACATCAGAAAGATCACAGCCCAGAAATATAGGCCCCCTAAAAAGTCTGAGATTCTATAAGATTACAGAACGCTTCCCTTCCCCAGTACCCTACCATCAGTACAAGGTTACAGGACAGTACATCAGTAGACTAAAACTGAGCAAGCCACAAGACACATAATTTATTCAAGGAGTCTCTAGGGAAACACAAAGACAGTGGGAAAGAAAAAATAAATGGAAACTAGAAGAAATTTAAAATTCTGACATGTATTGCTATAGCTATATATAGATGCATATTTAGCTATATACATCCACAGCTGGACTATTAAACATGGCCCAATTCTTAGACATATTAACATCAAACCTCACACTAAAAACCTATTTACTTCAGTTCCTATTATCAGATACACCCTGTCCAGCTTTCAACCAAATATTACAAGGCATAAAAACCACACATGCTGAGAAACAAAGCAAACATTAGAAGTAGATTCAGAAATGACAGAAATATTGGAAGTACAGTAAGTCCCCTACATATGAACTTTCAAGTTGAAGACTTTCAAAGATGCAAATGTGCGTTCATGTGTCCCATCATATACATTAGTTTACATGTCTGGTGAACATTGTCACATGTGTGCATCCTGTACAAGTGGTTGTGCTTTTGTGTACTTTACAGTACTGTATAGAGTACAGTAGTACAGTATATTTCATGCTCAGGATGCCTGGAAGCAAGTGTAAAAGCAGTGCTGGTATAGCTGGTACTGCTAAGAAGCACCAAGAGATAATGATGGAAACAAAAGTGAAAATAACTAAGAAAGTAGAGGGAGGGAAAAAGATAGTAGACATTCATTCTTATAACATGAATCATTCAACCACTGGCACAATTCTAAAGAACAAGGACAAGATCATGGAGCATGTTGGAGTCTGCTGTGTCAATGATGTCAACAATACTCAAGAAATGTGGAAAAGTGATAAAGGAGATGGAGAAACTTGTCAGTGTGTGGAAGCAGGGTAAGCATCAGCATTGACTACCACTCACCTTCATGCTGATCCAAGAGAAAACTAAAAGCCTTTATGAAGCCTTGAAGAAGAAACATGACAAAGAATCAGAGGGCGCATATTTTAATGCCAGCTATGGCTGGTGTCATAGGTTCAAGGCTAGAGTCAATTTCACAATGTAAAAGTAAGTGACAACGTAGAGAGTGAAAATAAAGTAGCTGCCCAGGAATTTCCTGAAATGCTCTGAGGAACCATTGATGAAGGCGTGTATTGACCCAAGCAGGTTTTTAATGTGGATGACACAGGACTGTATTAGAAGAGGATGCCAGATCGAAGTTAAATCAGTAAGGAGAAAAAATTGATGCCAGGCTACAAAGCAGCAAAGGACATGCTAACTCTGTTGTTTGTTGGCAATGCTTCTAGGGATATAAAGTCAAAACTTCTCAGTTTATCACTGAGTGAAGCCAAGAGCCCTTAAAAACATAGCCAAGGGCCCTCTTCCTGCTGTTTGGAAGAGCAACCTCAAAGCCTGGGTTACACAGGCCATTTTCCAGGACTGGTTTTTCCACCACTTTATCCTAGAGGTAGAGAAATATTGCTTGGAGGATGTCGTATTACACATTCTTTTGCTGCTGGACAGTGCTCTGGGCCACCCCTCATTCTTGGATGACTCTCATTCCAACATCAAAGTAGTGCATCTGCCACGAATACTACATTGTTCATCCAACCTATGAGATCCATCCAACTTATGGATCAGGGAGTTATAGCAACTTTCAAGAAATATTATTTATGTCACACTTTTGTCAGGTAGAAAAGGTGTGTGACAAATCAGGAACAAACTTGTGACAATTTTGGAAGCACTAAACATCTACAAGGCCATACAAAACATTGACTTTGCTTGGTGTGAGGTTCTGGCTGCCACCATCAATGGGGTTTGAGAGAACCTTTACCTACAGTTTGTTCATGACTTTTGTGGTGTTGACAAGGTCAATGAGGAGTCCACGGAGGTCTTCAGCCACTTAGTGACCCTCAAGCAAGAAGCCAGAGCTAGATCTGCAAGAGGATGCCTTCACTGAACTTCTTGCTATACAACACGAGGAACTTGCTAATGAAGACCTGATGGAATTAGAGGCTCAGAGAAAGAACAAAGAGAGACATGATAAAGGAGAAGTAACTGAAGAACTGAAGAGATTCATGATGCAGGAGATGGCAAGGGGATTTTCTTTGAGGAGGCATTGTTAGTTACTGGAGCATATGACCTGAATATGCCTTCATGTAGAACAGTACATGAAGGCTACAGCAGCCATTCAGAATGCAAACCAGTGCTATCATGTCATCTATAACAAGAGAAAAAGAGCTACTACCCAGATATCACCGAACTGTTTATTCAAGAGGGTAGATAGAATTGAATCCAACAAGTAACAAGAACCAGTGCCATCAACATCACAAGTAAAATTGCAGCTTGCCTTCTGTGTCTTATTACTAATGATCCTTCAACTCTATCATCTCCTACCTCATCTCCTTCCTCCAGTCTATAACTCTTCTTGTTTGTTCACTTGATGCCAGCCCCCATATGCCAGCTGTTGTACTGTACTGTATCATTGTGCTTTTCAAGGTACTATGCTCTAAAATTGCTTTATTTTTGTTTTTTATGTACTATTTGTGTGAAAAGTATTATAAAACTATTACAGTACAGTACTTTATAGCCAATTGTGTTAGTTGGGTACACAGGCTAAATGAACAAATTGGACTTATGAACACAGTCTTGGAATGGAACTCATTCATACATAGAAGATTTATGGCATCAAACTACTGATTCATATAACTATGTTTAATATGCTAAGAACTCTAATGGAAAAAGGATAAAATGCAAGAATAGATGAGCAAATTAAGCTGAAAGATGAAAACTCTCAAAAAGAATCAAAAGGAAACACTAGAAATCAAGAACTCTGAAGAATGACTTTCATGGCTCATCAAAAGACTAGAACTCAGCTAAAAAAAAGAAGCAATGAACTTCAGGACACACCAATAGATACTTCCCAAACTAACATGCAAAGAGAAAAATAACAACAAAAAAACCCCCCCCAAAAAACAGAACAGAAAATTCAAGAACGGTGAGACAGTTACAAAATGTATACATATATTCTTGAACATTTATGTAAAAGGAACATCAGGGAAGAAGAAAAATACATAAGAAAACAAAGAATGGGCTCAAGACCTGACCAGAAACCAAAGAAGATAAGCAGATGACAAATAAGTATATGAAAAGGTACTCAATGTCAAATGTCATTAGGAAATTGCAAGTTAAAACAATGAGATACACCTATTAGATTGGCCAAATTCCAGAACACTGACAAGGATGAAAAGCAAAAGGAATGCTCATTCATTGCTGATAGGGATGCAAAATGGTATAGCCATTAGCAGATTCTTACAAAACTACACAGACTCTTATCGTATGATCCAGCAATTGTGCTCCTAAGCATTTAGCCAAATGAACCGAAAACTTATGTTCACAAAACATCTGCACATGAATGTTTTTAGCAGCTTTATTCATAATTGCCCCAAACCGAAGCAACCAAAATGTTCTTCAATAGGGGAATGGATTAACAAACTGGTATCTCTATACAATGGAATATTATTCAGTGCTAGAAAGAAATGAGCTATCAAATCACAAAAAGACATGAGGAATCTTAAATTCATGCTGCTAAGTGAAAGAAGCCAATCAGAATAGGCTACATACTGTATGAGTCTAGCCATATAATATTCTGGGGTTCCATGGGAGGCAGGACACAGGGTACTTTCAGGACAGTGAAACTCTTCTGTATGACACATATAATGGACATATGATTATGTATTTGCCAAAATCCAGATTATAATACAGATTAAACTCTAACATAAACTACAGACTTTAGTTAACATTACTGCATCCATAATGGTTTGACAATTGTAACAAATGTACCGCAGTAATGCCAGATATTAATAGGGAAAACTGTGTGCAAAGGGGAAAGGGTATGAGAACACTCTATACTGTCTGCTCAGTTTTTCTATAAACCTAAAACTGCTCTAACAAATACAATTTATTAACCTAAAAAGCAAAAACCAACAAAAAATTAGTATGGACAGCTCTCTGGAAAGCAAAATAATCATGTTCATTGTCCCAGGGATTCTCCTACTAAGACTCTGTACCAAGATAATAAGGAATTGAAAAACAGACTTGTTTAAAAGAAACTTAACTATACCATTGTTTACAACAATAAAATCGGCACAAATATTCAATAAGGAAATGCTTGAGTAACTTACAGGATAGTCACATGATGAACTATTATACAACTACCAAAATCCAAGTTTTCAATGATAGTTGATGAAAAAAAAATTTCACAATAAAAGAACAGTACATTGTATTTACAGTATGACTACATAGCTCTAATATTATATTCACATAAATTGAAAGATCTAGAAAGTTATTTTGTCTGAATTGCAGAATTACAGGTGAGTTTTATTTTCTGACAGCACTTCATAACAACACATATTATTTGCATGATAAAAAAGTAATAAGAAATGTAACATAATATAAAGCCTAGACATTAAGCCGAGGCCTGGAATTATAAGAGTTTAAAAACAAGGATTTTGGAGGAGGTAAGGAAGACGGCAGCTAAGACAGTCAACTTTGCAAGTCCCAGTGTGAGTGAGTGCATGGAAAATTTTGTGTATGTGCTGATGAGTGGTTGTGTGAGTGGCTAACTGGTTGAGGGCTAGGGAGCTAGTGGTCAGAGCTCTGTAGCAGCTGATGCTGCAGCTGCTTGGCTTGGACCCTAGCGATTCCCGGAATGCAGAAGCCAAGCACCATTTTCTTTTAACCAACAAAATCTTTTCTGGGAAGAAAATGCTGGGAGAGACTGACTAAGTAGGGTTTGTGAGCAAGTGGCCAGGGCCCTGGTGCAACACCTGGTGCTGCAGCTTCTCTGCTTGGTCCCTGGCTCTTCCCAGGTCACAGAAGCTGAGCGACATTTTTTTTTAGTGGACAAAAGTTTTCCTGTGAAGAAGTGGCAGGGAGGGACTACAGTCCCAGGCTCTGCCTCACCACTGCAGCAGGAGAGACTACCTGCTCCAGGCTTTGCCTCACCACTTCAGCATCTGGCCAGGCACTGGCAGCAGGGACTGTGGAGGGAGCCCAGAGGCAGAGTCTCACTGGAGAGGACAAGAGAGGCACCCCGCCACAATCCTGAAGGCAGGGCAGGAAAGGGCTCTGACCTTCTCACCAGTGAGCAACAGATCCGATCTCTGTGACTGGTGGATCAACTACTCAGGGGTTGATCATGACCCGGAGGAAATACCCTGAAACACAAACTTCACAGGGACCTGACAAGTGCTGACTCCCAGGTGCCCAACCCCCTACCCTGATCCAGCGACAAGACAAAGGGTATGACCAGAAAAGAATGAGGAAGAACTCCAAAGAGATCAGTGGTGTGTCTGGGGCTGACCCAAACCCCCTCCTCCCCAGAAATCCTCTGCACATAAGACCCACACAGCTGGGCCATGACTGAGAGGGACAAACCCAGGTAGAGCCTGTAATCAGTAGCAATAGGAGAACTCCATTCCAGGACAGGACTGGCTGGGGCACCACCCACGAGTACATACCTAGGGAAGAGACAACTCTGCACCTCCCCACCGGAGGAGATCTCCCTTACCATATGAGAGCAGGGAGGACTGCAGCCCCACCCACCTCCACTGCCCCTCCTCCACCCTTGCTCCGAACACTGGGGAGAGAGTGAAGGAGGTGGAAGTGCTGCAGGAGAGACCAGATTAGAGGAACAATTACAGAGTTTGCCACAAGAGGGTAGGTTTTTTATTTCTTTTTAAAAATTTTTTTCTAATTTTTTAAAATTTTTTGCCTGTTTGTTAGTTCATCTATTTTTAAATATTTTTCCTTTGTTCATGAATGCATATGTAAGGGTTTGATCAGCATCCCCCCAATTTTTGTCTTCATTTTTCTTTTCTTTTTCTGTTTCTTTATTCTTTTATTTGTTGTTTTCTGTTTATGTGTTTATGTGAATGACTGAGTATTCATCTTTCGATTTTGTTGGTGGTGGTGGTTTATTTTTGCTCTTTTATTCTTCTGGGGTTTTTTTATTTTTATTTTTTATAGTTCAAAGTATGTGTCAATATATGTGTGAGGGTTCAATCTGAATTCCTATTTTTTTTTCCTCTCAGTCTTTCTGTTTTCCTTCTCCATTCACTCTGTGCTAGGCATGTATGTGTGTGTGTTCAGATTTCTTGGTTTTCTGCTGTTGTTTGTTTTGT
>CAUYQG010094700.1:0-20378 GCA_963574415.1 Tarsius wallacei
TTTTTTTTTTTTTTTTGAGTTGGCGTCTCACTCGGTCGCCCAGACTGGAGTGCAGTGGCCGGGAGCGGCCTCGATCTGCCGGGCTCTGGCGATCCTTCCACCTCAGCCTTCCGAGTAGCCGGAACTACAGGCGTGCGCTACCACACCCGGCTAATTTTTTTGATTTATTGTAGAGATGAGGTTTCGCCTGCCCAGGCGGGTCTCAAACCCTCAGGTTCAGGCAATCCACTCACCTCAGCCTCCCAAGGCGCGGGATTACAGGCTGAGCCACCGAGCCCAGCTCCTTTCCCTCTGTTATCCTAGCCCTGGGGGTTATAGTACCTTCTTGCAATTACTATATCTTGATAACCTTAGGGTTCCCTTCTTTTTGCCTTGCCATTTCTGTTTAAACGACTTCTCGTATAAATTTTCTCTGGTAAAACAACTGGTGTTGATTCTGTCTTTCTGACTGAATCTTGACTGACACAACAATAAAAACTCAAGAGGCAGGAATATTTACTTACAAATGGAGAGATCAGGGAGGGCTTCACAAAATGCATATGTTTCCACTGGACCATGAAGGAATACTTTGATGTGAGGTGAGATCGAAGGTGAGGAAAATAAAAGAGGTGTGGCAGAGGCAGAAAAGCAGGAACATGCATAGGGAAGATGAGTAGGTCAACTTGGTTGGAAGGAGATTAACTGAATAGGAAGGGTGAGAGCAGCTTATATCTATTTGACAATTTTGGAGTGCAAATGATGCAAGTATAAGTTGAAGAAATTTAATCTTATGAAATAATATTATAAGAGAACATAATGTTTAAGAAATGCAACAAAACAAGAATGCCTTTTAAGTAGGAGTGAACGCCATAACTAAACTCATCTATGGTAGTACGATTCACTAATTTGTTGCTATAAAAATAGACTGCTTTAAACATGAGTCAAATCAAAGCTTGACATAATTAGGTACTGAAAAGCCCTATTTAAATATATTTTATAAGTACTTAGATGAAGATATAAATTATAATTGATTAAATATTTGCTTTAAACCATAAAAATCTAGATATGAATCCCCTGGACTTAATGTGACATGTATTTGTAGGGTGTTTGTACTTGGATATTTGCAGTTTACATACGAGAAAACTAAACCATGATTTCCTATACTTTTGATAGTTTTTTTTTCCATATATTTAACAGTTATAAAGCATTCTGTGCCTTCTGGGTTGTTGGTGTGGACAGGTAAGAATATGAGCAGGCTAGTGGTGATGAGCAAAACTTTCAATCACACCAGATTTTGAATGTGAAAATAAGATTTAACTTGTATTACTTAGATGCAACATTTTTTTTTCCCAGGAACTTATAGCTGATAACCATGAGTAAGCAATATATCAGAAATAAATTATTATCACAATTGCTTAGTCCTTCCAGCGGTGTCCCATTGACCTCAGTGGAAGCAACATGTGAACATCCAAGGGCAAAGTTTGGTATATTATTGTTAATGAATTCACATTTAAGTGCTCATTAGTGGGTTTAAATTGTTAGTAATAACAATTACTAATGTTAGCCTGTGCGTTTTGCTAGAGTAGTGGCACGGTTTAAATCAAACTGTCCTCAAAACAATTACTAAACTATATAGTAGTTTTACTTTGTAACCTTTGGATAGATATTTTGAATTATTTAATTGGTTTTTAAAATAAATTTTTTCACATTAAATGTGAATTTTATCCTAATGATACATTGTGTTATACTTACATGTGCAAAAAAGCCAAACAAACAAACAAAAAAACATGAAAAGACTGGCAATTAAAAAAGTAAACAAACAAACAAACAAAAATCTCCCAAGTGTCATAACTATTTAAAATAGAAAAAGGTTTCTCTATATCTTTATACTGCACTCACCTATTTGGAGTTTAGATATGAATTCCCATGCATTTGTGGGGTGATTGCACTCAGATATTTGCAATTTATATTATCTTTGAGAAATCAAAACAACTGGTTAGTTCCAGTGAATAAAACTGGAGATCACTTCAGTGAAATAAATCCAGTAATTTGTCTTTAAAACTGAAGCATCTGAGTGTATAAAAATGTTAAAATGTTTACATCTCATCTAGATACAACTTGCATCTGTATCATAAATGAAATAGAGAATTAAAAAGTTATATGCATTAAGATAATTTAAAAAAATACACTTTCTTTGTGAGAAGAAAAATAGTGATGTAATGTCACTATTGATCACCTGAACTAGTTGGCTTCAAATCTTGTAAGGTTAAGAATTTCTCAATGTATATTTCTCAAAATATGCTTCAGAATGTTTGTGCCCATTCATTAAAATTTTGTAAGTTGCTCAGGTTAGCAGGTAAGGAAATAAAAATTAGGTTTCCTTAGAATATTGCTCCATTGTTTATTCACTTTACCTAGAAAGAAATCTCAAAGACATCCCCAAACTATAATTGTTAGTTGGTTTAAACAGACTGTATCCTCCCTGCCTTTATGAAAAAGGAGAGAAAAAAACTCTTACTAATTTGCTATAATTGATCCTAACACACACATATCATCTACAAATACGCTCATCAACATTTTAAAAGGATTACCTAAATGAACCTGTCTACATATTTCTCCTTATAATGAGTTTCCACAAGGCTAATGACTTATTAGTGCCATGAGCAATGAATGATTAATTAGTTGATTCTAAAGTGAATTATTAAGAGTATAATTGCTACTTTTTTCGAATTTCTGAAAGTTGGAAGAAGTTAACATGATGCTAACATAGCTCAATAGATTCAATGACATATTTTGTTACTAACAAATAAAAAAATCTGACCATAATAGCTATTGATAAGTTTATATTTACATTTTTTAAATGTTTGATATATTTATAACAAAACAAAGAACTATACATATTTTCACAAATATTTATTCCCTATCATTCTATTTGTATTTTTAATTTGTATTTTTCATTAATATCATTACCAGTTTTTAATGTGGGTAACAATTTTGTACTTGTATTGTGTTTTTTGAAATATATAAATTCTTTATTCTTTTGAAAGTTGGTGAATTCTCTGTTCAAAAGTGAGCTGAACTATGGGATTGTTGATCTTCCTAAACACAGCCAACTCAATTATTCAATGTCAATGAAAGGAGGCATTGGTATGAATAAATAATACTAGTTGGTAATTCACACATCTGGGTAAGGGCAAAGGCAATTTATCTCGCATTGCTCCAACATCTGAATGAAAAGGAAGCATAACTGAAAGAATTCCATTTGTGCCAGGTTTGGAAAGTGGTAGGGAGTTGCGGTTGCTATCATATACTATGAGTGGATTGGGATAGTCATTGTAAAATGTTCTAAATCACGCACAGATGTATATTAGCCTGGCATTTCCAAATAACTCCAAATTAATTTTCCTAGGTGTTTTCTCCTCACTGAAATCTGCAATATTGGTATGATTATCCCCAAGTTCTAGTCAGGAAAATGATCTCAAAAAGATAAAAAAAAGTATGGCTAGTCCCAATGATAAAAAGTGATAGAATTTAAATCCCTATTTCTTTGCTCTGCAGAAAATGAGATGGTAACAATTTACTGTATTCAAATTATGTAAAAATCATTCTTTGGATGTATAAATCACCAAGGAATAAAAAAAAATACTACTAAATGTATCTCACTAAACACTGCATACATGATACAGAACTTTTTAGATTTGTCCATTCACTTATTCACTCACCAAATATCCACTGAATGCCTAAAATGGGCCCACTGATGGAGATATCCAGTAAACAAAACTCATCTCTACACTCAAGGAGATCACATTCTTTGGAACAGGACTGATAAAAAGCAAATGAGCAATTAAGTATACAGTCATGTTAGGTCGTGTTAAGTCTTTCAGGGAAAAACAAAGTATGGCAATAAGAATTTGTATGGGCAGGTTGAGGGAAGATTTAAAAAGGTCTCACTCCTTGATAAGATGATTTTTTTTTTGTGAAGAGATGCGAAGAAAGTGGGAGCGAGCCACAGAACTCTCCAGGTGCAAAAATGCTCCAGGGAATGGAACAGTGTAACCCTGGGTTGGAGTTTTCTTGAGATGGCAACAAGTAGCAAGAGGCTAGGGTGACTGGGAAGGTGTGTGCATGGGAGTCAATAGTTAGAAAGAAACTCTGAGAAGGGTGTGAGGGTATGTATGTGTGGAGGGGAAAGGTGTCAAATTATGTGAGGCCTTACAGAGTATTCTAGGATTTGGGTTTCCCTCTGAAATGTGAAGCCATTGGAAGTGATAGGAAAGGGGGAGGCTTCAGCATTCAAAGACTCAACTGCTGCTGTGAAGGGAACTGATACCGAGGGTAAGAGTAGGATGAAATAGCATGGCCAAATTTATCATTTGTGAAGGTGTGCTTGAGATCTTAAGGCGCTCTAAAAATCAAGACACCCACACCTATCGTAGGCAAATAATTCTGAATGTGAGAAAGAATTTTGTGCTCATTAGATAAATACTTTTGTAATTCATGAAGGTTTGTTAAAAGATATGATGTCAAATAGCCCCTTCCCCCAACAAAACTTTGAAAAACTGGCATCTGATTACACTGAACATATTTATTAATACATACATTTATATGCAATGCCCTAAGGACTTTTAGTGAGGTTGGGCTCAAATTTAGATCTTTGAGTTCACCAAACAAATGCTTTCCTGCATATTTTCAGGAACTGACAAAATTCTGGGAGGCAATGTGCAATGTAAATTTGGACCCAGACTACCTAGGTCAAACCCTGACTCCACTACCTCATAGTGGGTGATCTTAAGCAAGTTAATTAAAATATATGGAGTAAATTTCTTCTTCTCTAAAATTAAGCCAATAGTAGTGTCAAGATCAAGAATTTTGTTAAATATGAACTTTAATATATGTAGAGTGCTCAGAACAGTACTTAGTGTTTCTGACAGCTAGAACATGTCACACTTAATATGCTACCATCAACCTATTTCACTGACAGGGGAGTCTTTAAGGGTAGGAAAGACTTTAGGCCTCTTAGCTAAAATATTAGTGCTAGTGATGTGTGTACTAGAGGATTTGTGTCACAAGGAAAGCATGTATATTAAACTTCAAATACTGAAGCATAAGAAATGACAGGGGAGAAAGGAACCGGCTTCCTCTGGGTGTTGCAACTGGATAATCTAAAGTAAGAGAGATCGTACTTGCAAAGCAGACATTCCATAGCTCCTGTTATTTGGCGAGTGTTTGGGTAGAAAAAAACACTAAAGCTTATCATAGATGGTATCAAAACATTGATTCTTAGGTATTGTATTCTTTATTGGAGGAATTGTGAACATTATTTTTGTGATAAAATACAAAATCCACTTTAAGTTCATGAATATAAATAAGTTGGCAAAAAAAATTGCAACTGAAAGTTGTTTTGAAGTTGCATTGAAGGAAACAACATAAAATGAATCATGGCAGAAACTTATTAATATGTTAAGGCACGCCTCCGATTCCATGCACAAATACAATAAATGTCAATAAACAACAAGAAAATTAAGATACCATCTGACTGCTAAAAAGCCAAACAACTCTGGTATGTTGCCCAAAGAAGTAAAACATGTGATCTTTGTGAAGCTTGTACATTTAAATGGTAATTCAACCCTAAATGAGAGATTATTTTTGAATACATAGCTCTGGATAACATATCATTTTAAAGTATTTGTCAAAATGTCCTTTTCAGTTTAGAAATGTTTTAAATTTATAGAAAACTTAAGACTACAGAGAGTTTACACATACCCCACATTCAGTTTCCCCTATTACTAACATCTTGAATTAGTATGGCACATTTGTTATATTAATGAAGCAATATTGAACACTATTATTAACTGAAGATCATACTTTATTAAATTTTTAAAAATCTAATGTCCCTTTTTTTTGTTTCAGGATCCCATCCAAGATACCATATTACATTTAGTAATCATTTCTCTTGTGGTTGTGACAGTTACCATAAAACTTTTACATTATAAATATAATTACAAGTAAAATCACATTTTTAATTGATATATTCCATATGTTGTTTGGAAACTAGCTGGCAGAAATACCTCTTTCCTGTTTTTCTGTTTATGTCATATGAGCCTTCACAAATATGTTTTGTTTCTGACATAGTCAGCACTAGTCTCTGGATATGGTGGAACTGAAGGCAGCTAGTTCACCACTCATTTCTTCCACAGGAAAGGTAAAAACTAAATCATAGAAGATAACTTCCAACCTGAGAGTGTGTATCTGGAGAATAAAAGGGGATTCATCTATTTTGCCACACTGGTAGATGCCACAATATTGGCAGAAAGAAAGACCATTCCTATGGCAGAACAGGCTCGCTACAATCCATAATAATGATTTTACATTTAATTAGGGCCAACTTTTTAAGTAATTAACAGAATCCTGTGAACAATTAGAAGTGGCATTTTGAAACTTGAAGCATATGCGTTTTTTCACATTGGTTTTTACTTTGGCTTCCTCTTAGACCATTAGTAAAAGGTACCAGAGCAATCATTTTAAAAGATATAATTTAATTTTTAAAACACACTTTCATGTCATCAGAATGTGAATAACTAGTGTGCTGTAGCCAGAGGGCAGAATGAATAGGAGAATTATATCTGCAGTTATCCTCCTTGAAACCATCTTTCTAGCAACCTCCTTCAAAAATCTATCATTTCATCTGGGATGTTACAAAAAATAACAGAGATTTGGAAAATGTTAAATATCCATTTATTATTGGAAATCTCAAGCCCCAGATAACAGAAATATATTACAATTGATTTTTTAAAGAGCAGCTTTCTAATAGAATGTTAAACTGTAGACATCAGTAAAAGACATGATATTCATAAAAGAAAGAGCGCTATTTTTTAATTATAAGAAATAATTTTTATTTGCTCTAAAAACTATTAAGGAACACATTTAAAAGGAGAGAAAAGGCATCCAATTATTTCTAGTTGATTATTTTTGTTTTTTAATAATATGTTGATTAACATCTTACAAATGTGCCTTAGTTTGAATGGCAGTTGATAAGAAAACAAAAGTCTGAAATTCATTAAAACGATCAAAGTGGCAATATAGACCCTAATACCTCTTAACAACTTGAGGATTAGCTTATCATTTAGTTAATGAAAATAGAGTTTCAGAATAAAATTTCAAATATTTGGTATTTACCCTCCCAATGGGCTTATGTTTATGAAATGCTGCTATGAAAATCAACTTAAACTTATTATATAATAATACTGTAACATTATGTCAAACATGCTTTTATATGTTGTTTGAATATTAGTTTTGGATGAAAGTTAAAAAAAAATCTAAAGTAACAGCATCTTACATAAGACAAGAATGTATTTCTTTTTCACCCAAAAGTCACAATTAGGAGGTGTAGCACTAGTAGGAGCGTGATAATAGAGGCAGTCCTGACAAATTCTGTCTTGATACTTCATAACATGTAGTCTTCTCAGGGTCACCTCATATTCTAAGATAGCTGTTGAAGCGTTAACCATCAGATCTGCATTCCAACAAACAGAAGGGAGGAAGGGAAATGGGTGTGTCCCTATGCAAATGGGAAATTTATAAATTGCCTACTAGAGACTTCTGTTTACATCTCATAGGCCAGAACTCCATCTCTTGGTCACACCTAACTGCAAGAAAGGCTGAAAGATGTAGTGTTTATCCCATGTGGCCATATGCCCATCTGAAAATCAGGGCAATATTAGTATTGAAGAAGAGAAGAACAGGTATTGAGGGTAACCAAAAGTCTCTCCCATTTGTTAGTGTAGAAAAATCAGATATCTTTGCAAAGGTCTTTCACATCCCTGGTTAGGAAGATGCCAAGGTATTTCATTTTTTTTGTGGCTATTGTGAATGGTATTGTACTTTTTATTTGGGTTTCTGTTTGCTTATTAGTGGATTAGAGGAATGCAATTGTCTTTTGCACATTTATTTTATAACCTGAGACTTTGCCAAAGTCCTTTATCAGTGTAAGGAGATTTTTGACAGATTCTCTTGGGTTTTCGAGATATACAATCATGTCATCTGCAAAGAGAGATAGCTTGACTTCCTCTATACCTATTTGGATACCCCTGATTGCCTTCTCTTCTCTGATTGCTCTAGCCAGGACTTCCAATACTATATTGAACAGGGACTTGGCCATTAACTTTTTTCTGGCTCTAAATTTCTTTGGTTTCTAGATGAGTTTTGAATAATATAATGTAATAAAATTCACCATATCAAAGCTGCTAGGCCTAATGTCTACCTGTCTTTTAAAGTGTTTACTAATGTTTTTTCTATAGGTAATAAGCTAAAGTGAAATGGATTGAGGAAGGTGAAAATAGTGTTATTAGGAACCTGATGATTTCTAGACTTTCCTCAGGTCACCCAAGAGAAAGGAAAGTCTAAAAGTCAATGTTAAATAGGCAGGTGGCCAGTAGGGAAGAGAACCTAAAATCTTAGACATAATCTAGTGTCTAGGTCTGCTGGGGCCAAGTGGCATTGAAGTCCCATCTTTTGGCCAATTAGATCAAAGACATTGGGCATCACTCAATGTTAGGACACCTCTTGCCAATTGCTCTCCCACTAGCTTGTCTTTGTTTCAGTTCTGTCAGGGCTAGGGCATCAGCAGCAATCTGCTCTACTAGTCTTTGGGCACTGCATTCCTTCTTATAGTTCCTTATACTTGGTCTATACTTTCATAAAGAGCCCTTTATACTTGATTCTCCTCAGATTGTCCTATTCAAGTATATCATCTGTTCCTGCTGATACCATTATTAGACAAACAGAGATTGAAAAAAGATGACTGATACTCAGAGAGTCCAGATCCTCAAATGAGACGTTGATTTGTGTAAGAATTACATCATGGGAAGGAGTTAATAATATTACCTGGTATGATTGACTGAATAATAGATCCTAAAGATGTCTGGGTACTAATCCCCAGAACTTGTAAATATTACCTTATATAGTAAAAAGTTCTTTATAGGTATGATTAAATTAACAATCTTGACATGGAAAGATTGTCCTGGGTTTTCACACTGTGTCTGGTCTAGTATACTTGAAGCTCTCACATGAAAAGTTGCAACATTTCTCACAAAATGGTGGTCCCAATGTAATCTTAAGAGTTCCTTTAAAAGAAAAGCAGGAAGGTCAGAGTTTGAGAAGATGTGACAACAGAAGCAGAGGTCATGCTTGAGTGATGTCATTGCTGGAAGAGGTTATGAGCCAAACAGTACAGGCAGACTCTAGGAGCTGATAAAGGTAAGGAAATGGATTGTACTCTAGAGCCTGCAGAAGAAATGCTGACAACTAGATTTTAGAACTTCTGACCTCCAGAACTGTAGATAATAAATTTACATTGTTGTAAGTCACTAAGTTTATAGTAATTTGTTATAGCAACAATAGGAAACAAACACACATGAGAATAGGATCTATAAGAGGTTAGTTTCCGCAAACTTATTCATTTACGGTAAAAAAAAAAAAAGCCTTTTGATCACATGCAAAAATAGAATAGTATAATAGTATATAATAGTATAATTAATTATATTCTGTTGTGATTTGAAAACATCTCCTAGGACGCAGCTTCTTCTCACCTGTAGTGCACATTCATCATTCTTTTTGGCTTCTCAGCATCTGAAGCCCCTGGCTGTTTTGAGGAAGCTAACATCTTAAGAGTTTTTGTGTGCGTAGAATCTACTTCCCAGTATCAAAGCTAAAATTCTCAGTTACTTGTGTTCAAAATATGTCTTGCTGCTGGGCTTCAGGTTGATGACCTAGACTCTGCTAAACAGATACACTACGCCATTCTTCAGAACCAGTGACTGAAGTAGAAGAATAGAGGATGCAATGGAATTTTCAGCCCAAAAGTGTCAGTGGAGGTAAACACAGCAAGACTGAGTTTCTCAGGGACAGTAGCAGTGGTTTACTCCATACCCCAATTCTGATGTGGGTTTGGGATTTTGCTATTGCATAGCTGTGAGCCTAATTTTCCAGGCTCTGAATGATTTTAACAAATTATCTTTGTCCTTAAATCATCCTGAATTGTTTATGTTGCTTGAAACTAAGAACCTTGATTAACTCTTATGATAATTCAACGTACTATTTTTCAACTTCACGATGGGTTTATTGAAACATAACACCATCGTAAGTCAAGGAATACTTGTATATATACACTTTTCCATTCTGCCATACTTACTATGTTGACAATGACCGCAGGCAAGCTCCACTCTTGACCTCATGATAGCTGTAGTTGTTGTAGGAATTATAGGCAGGCATAACACCCAGAGAGAGAAGAAATCTCTTACTTATGTTTCTGTCTTGGTAATGAAGACCCCTTTACCTCAAGCTTCCTAGAAGATTCTCTCTCACCCTTCATTGGCTAGAATAGCATCTTGTAGCTATACATAACACCAGTCACTGTCCATCAGAAGGAGACTACCATGATTATCTCAGGTTAGTAAAAACCTTATTACATGGCTTTGTGGTGAGGGTGAATACCTACATAGAATCAGAGCTTTGCTTAAAAAGAGAAAGGGTGAGAATGTATGTTGTTTAATGAATCAGCATTGCTGGTCACAAATAAAGTTTCTGTGAAAGATAAATAAGATGATGTGCGAAAAGCTTTTCACACTGCATCTGGTATACTTGACGCACTCAAATGAAAACTTGCAATATTTCTAACAAAATCCCTTGGGAAACCCTGTAGAATATATAGAACTCAGATTTCACCCCAGACCTGCTGAAACAAAATATTTAGATGCAGTGCCTAGTTATCGATATTTTAAAACTTCCTCAGGAGATTCTCAATATATCCCTGGTTAAGAATCACCACAGAGGAATGATTGTAGCATTTTAAGTAAGATGGAATAGTGTTCCCAGTGGGGCAGTTCCTTAGAGCAGAACGGGTGAGAATTCTATTTATTATGTCATTATATTGTAGAGGACTGATGACAAAGGAAATCTGTAGCAAGTGACTCTATTATACCTAATCTTAAGGGTGGGAGTTTCAGAGATAGTTGACCTGAGTTGTTTTATCAAGGGGGCCTTCTACCTTGGTGGTTTCCTACTGCTTCTTTCTGGTAGGTCATTGAGTTTATGTTAAATTGTTGGCAAGTTAAAAACTAAGCAGAACAAGCTATCCATCCTCATAAAGGGCTGTTGAAACATGAGGAAATAAAGGCTTGAATTGCACCAGGGCAAGGCTGGTTGCTACTACTCAGTGAAAGATAGATTGTTTTTTTCTGGTTCTCTTGAGTTACTTAACTTGGTGGTTTTTAACTTAACTGCCACCTTTTTAATTGACTGACTTTATTGTTTAGGGGTTCACCTGCAGGTCTAGTGCAGGGGACTGGTATATATGAGGTCTAACAGTACCAACTGGAAAAAAAAAAAACATGTAACCTTGTTTGCTTTTGGTCTGGGTAACTCTGTGCTCCTTGATAATCTGGAATAAACAAGTAAAAGTTAAGGTGGTAATAAAATTAGTTATACACTTAGTGAAAAACGCAATAGTTGAAAATGGATACAACCCCACATATTTAAAATAAAAAATAAAAGAAAGAAAGAGCATCCCTTCCCCACTATGGTGGCACCTATATTAGGTGAATATGTATGTATTGATATACTTCTGGATTCAATTCTGCTCCCCTGGTTTCTTTATTTATATGTATACCTATATGTGTGTGTGGGGACACACAAAGAAAAAAGCAATCAGATAAAAGAATACCAAGTTTGAGGATAACATGTCTGTGGGAAGAGCAGCAAGTGTTCACACAGGGGTTTGGATTTGGAGTATTCCGGGAACACACCAGGTTATGGGTTAGGGGTTGGTGAGTTAGATGTTAATAAGAAATGAGGAAATGGGTACAGCATTCTAGATTTAGATATTTTAAAACTTCCTCAGGAGATTCTCAATATATCCCTGGTTACGAATCACCATAGAGGAATGATTGTAGCATTTTAAGTAAGACGGAATATTGTTCCCAGTGGGGCAGTTCCTTAAAGCAGAACAGGTGAGAATTCTATTTATTAAGTATGTCATTATATTGTAGAGGGCTGATGACAAAGGAAATCTATAGTAGGTGACTCTATTATACCTAATCTTAAGGATGGGAGTTTCAGAGATAGTTGACCTGAGTTGTTTTATCAAGGAGGCCTTCTACCTAGGTGACGTTTCCTACTGCTTCTTTCTGGTAGGTCATGAGTTAATGTTAAATTTTTGGGAAGAAATTTACCCGAAAAAAAGAAGATGATTCTTTGAGAAGTAAGAAGGCAACTTTAAAAATATTGTTTTAAAGATGTGAGAAATTTAAGTATATTTAAAGGCTCCTGACAGGGATTCATTAGAGAGGTACAAGTGGCAGATATAGGATATCAAAGGAATTATTTATAGTATAAATTTTTGCTATGATGTGAATGTTTATGTCCTCCTCCTCTCCAGATTCGTATATCAAAATCTTAACCCCCAAAGTTATGATACTAAATAGCGGGGCCTTTGGGGAGGTGATTAGGTCATGAGGGTAAAATCCTCATGAACAGAATTAGTGTCCTTGTAAAAGATACCCAGTGAGACTTCCACCTCTTTCACCATGTGAGAACACAACCATAAAGCCTTGTCTATAAGCTAGAAAGTGGGCCCTCAGATCTGCTGGTGCCTTGATCTTGGACTTTCCATACTCCAGAACTGTGAGAAATAAATTTCTGTTGTTTATAAGCCACCTAGTCTATGCTATTTTATTATGGCAGCCTGAATGGACTAAGACCATTCTGAGAAAGTTTGAAAGAGCAAGACTATAAACTTCTTTTAGAGAGATGTGTTTTGACTAGGAGAAGCAGAACCTCTCTCTTCTTCAGTTCACTGTGTACATAATGCTCTTAGATGTTCTGTTTTATGATGGGAAGTTGAGAGAGTATATATATGACAGTGTGTAATATCTCTGGAAAGCAGAATGAGAGGTCATTTGCTGAGGTTGAAGGGAGAGGTAGGAAAACTTGAGATTTGAAGTCTCTGAGGTTGACAGGGAAAATGCTACTGAAAAAGAGGATTGTCAGATTTAAAGTAGTATTAAAGACTCAGTTGAGGGCTCAGGTGAGTTAGTGTCCACATATTTATAGTGACATCATTCTGCTTTCTGCTTCATTAACTGTTCTGTGGTTTCCTCCAGCAGTACTCAGGTCCCTGGGAGCAGGTAAGCATAAGGTACACGTTTGGGTTTATGCAGTTTTGGGTTTTTACTGATAGGTTTGGGGAAAGAATAAGAGGTCAAGGGAGTTGAGGGTGTTGAAATGATGAAATATAAGCAGGATAAAGAAGGAGTGAAAATAGGCGTAGATACAACAGACAGGAAGAGAAAGACCTAATATGATTCAAGGTGGAGAGGTAACTGTGGAGAGAGAGAGAAATATAGAAAACTGTGTTTGGAGAGTGAGATGCTTGAATCTGTAATTTTGTAGTTGGTAGCCACATTTATGGTATGCTTATGTGAATGCGTGGCTGACGGGGTCACTAAAGATGAGATGGTCAAGGAACCATGGGGTTATGTGTTGTGCCTTAAAGCCTATGAGGATAATATCAGAATTGGGATGGAAGGAGGATAGCTGGAGAAGAACTGACTGGAAACTTCTTAGTAAACGAGGGGAAAGGCCCAGGAAGTGGGTAGAGGACCGGAGCATGTTACAATAAAAAAAATGAACCTTGAAGCAGCAGGAATTTTAATACAAAGTAAGGGTGGTGATAGTTTGGGAGTGGAGATAAAGAACACGGATAATCCTGAATCTCTGCTGGACCCCCAAATATAGGTTATGTGGGATAAATGGCTCTCCTTGACAGCTGTGAGATGGGGTAGGGGGTATGGGGCATGGGGCGGGGGGTCGGTGTGTGTGTGTGTGAATACTGCCTTCCCAGGGAGCCAGATCCAGGGGTTGTACATCTTTTTTTATCCCCCTTAGTCAGTGTGCTGTCTCTGGGCCCTCATATCCATTCCCATGGTTTTGATTATAATGCAAACGATGACTTTAGCTACTTTTCCTCCTTTCTCATTGGTCCAAGGTTCACTCCATGTGCTACTGGATCCTCCACACTGCAGGTTGCATACATGTAGTAACCAAGTGAGTTCTGAGGGATCGGCAGGGCAGCCCTAGGGTGGGAGTCGAGACACATGGGAGGTCTGAGGTTGTGACTGCATGAAGTTGATCAGGGCCCATCAAGAGCTGGTCAACTCTGGCAGGTGGAACAAGAGAAGGATGAGGCTGAAAGCATCTGAAATGGTGCAAATGAGAGTCTGACATGTTAGGGAACCTCTACTTATCCAGCAAAAGTCAGCTTGCATGTTACTTCCTCCAAGAAGTTGTCCCTGATCCCAAAACCAAATGGAATCCCTCCAGTGTGTTCTCATCGTCTTCTGTACTTTCCTGTAACAAAACTTATCATATATTGTTGTAACTTGTGATATTGGTGATTTGGTGATTTTTCCTTCTATACCTATACATTGTGTAAATCCTGTAAGGGTAGGTTCTTTTTTTTTTTTTTTTTTTTTGGAGTTGGAGTTGGAGTCTCAATCTGTTACCCAGACTGGAGTGCAGTGGCCGCTCACGGCCACCGCAGCCTCCACCTGCTGAGCTCCAGCAATCCTTCCGCCTCAGCCTTCCAAGTAGCTGGAACTACAGGTGCGCGCTACCATGCCCGGCTAATTTTTTGATTTATTGTAGAAATGAGGTCTCACCAAGTTGCTCAGGCAGGTCTCGAACCCGCGGGCTCAGGCAATCCACTCACCTCAGCCTCCCAAGGCACGGGATTACAGGCTGAGCCACCGAGCCCAGTTGTTTTTTTTTTTTTAAACCATGAAGTTCTCCTCCTCTTGCCCTGCAGTGCCTCACACAGCTCTGCTTGATATAATGTAGATGATCAATACTTGTAGCATGGATGGATGAAATTTTGAATTAGTGAAACATAAAATCATGTGTATTTATTTCCACAGCAAGCCTCTTTAGCATAGGTACTTTCAGAATATAAGCTGATTACTAAAGGTTAGTTTGTCTTGTTAAACCTTTCACGGCTGTCAGACTGAAACCTGGAATAATGAGGAGGGTGGAACAGGCATTTTGACCAGTGGGCTCTGAATTCCCTCAGGTTCACTTGTTTTGCAAATTAGATTTGTCAGGTTGGAAGTTCAAATGAAAGCTCTCTTTTACCACTGCTCTTTGGCACATTCTAATGAGAACCATAGCTCCTGAGCTATTGCTTCAGCACTCACATCTAATATGAAAGAAATAGTAAGCAAAAAGGAAAGTCTAGGCCTCCTGAACCGCAGGTCTGTGAGGCAGCACACTTAGCCTTGTTTTTAAGCTGTGTCTTCAGTGAGAAAGACTATTGCATTGTGCCTAGTGAGGACAACTGGGCAAAGGAGATGTAACAAAGAGAACCAGCGTCAACATTCATTCATTCTGAACTTTTCCTGTGCCATCTCCAATCAATTTATGTCCTAGAGAAGTCATGCTGCCTGTTTAAGATAGCCCCACCTGGGGACCCCATTGTTGAGTGATGTCCTTGATAACAATTCACACATTCCAGCTAATTCTAACCCTATTAAGTATTCAGTATTTTTCTTGGAATCAATTAAGCTAATAGAAGAAACAATTCAGAACTCCCTTTCCCAAGAAGTCATTCAACCAGAATTTTTAAGACAAAGAAAGGACTAGAAACTGGGTATGATGTCAACAGCCTTAAGATGCATATAGAAGTGATTCAGATCTGAAATTGCATGAAATGATTCACCTTATATTAGAAAGGACTGATGTTATGAAGAAGTTGCTTGTTTAGACTGGTAGCCTTCATTTGTCCAGCAAGGGTAGTGAATTTTATTACTCTTTAGATACTTCGAAACTTAAAATAATACAAAGTCTTTGAAAAATTCAAGCAAAGTAATAATAATAAAGAAAAGTCACTGATTGCTAATGCTACAGAAAACTGGAAGTCTAAAATGGGAGTTGCTCCCTATTTTATGAATGAAAAGAGAGAAGAAACAACAGTAATCATAAAAAGAAAGGATAGATTACTGGACTTGATACAAAGAAGTATTATTAACACATGCTAAGTTACTAAGTGGGAAAAGCTTTTTACTGGATCACCAGGACTGTAAAGTCTAACTGCAAAGTACTGGACAGATATGCCCTCCCAGACACATCCTTTTAATAGATGCTCAATAAATATTATTGATCAACACATTGGCCTCCTGATCGTGTTTGTGAAAAATAGTCTGAAAAGGAAATTCCCAGGTTATAAATTTCAGTAGCTATCAAGTCTTTTATTTGGAATAGTCTTTATGAGATTTTAATCAAGACAGCATTGATAGTAAACTTCCTGCTCAACATGTCCTCATGGATTATAAGTAATAGTATTAAAAGATAATAAGTCCACATTTTAAAATTGATTGTCACACACAAAATCTTGCCCCTGAGAGTTTAAAAAATCCCTTTTTTTTTCAAAAGGAAAGTGTAATTTATTTTTAAATATAGGATACTTAGATAGCAAAGTTTTGGGTTGCAAACCCATCATGGAGTCAGAGGCACAGAGCCTCATATCTGGGTACAAAGGACCACTCTGGCATTCTCTACCCACAGAGACTTGAGGAGTTTGGTTCACTTCACTGGGCTGCAGTTTTCTCCTCTGTGTAGCAGATATAATGCCGAGTTTATTGTAAATATATTATCACATGTAAAATGCCTATTCTGAACCCTGTTTAGTGCATGGTTGTTATTTGATAGGGTTTAACTGTTAATGATTGTTACTGGTGACTATTATTTCTTGGTGAGGAAAAAAAGTACCAAAAATGTTTTTCCTCTGTCATTAGCTCTATGTGACATTGGCTAATTATAATGTTCCCATTTTCTTTGCAGGAAGCAGATGGCAGCAAGGTGCTGCGTGCCTTATGCACATGATCCATGTGATCCTCACGGCATCCTTGAAAGGTTATGACTCTACATGCTGCTTTGTGGATAAGAGAGCTGAAGCATAGAGAGGTAGTGAGACTTGCTCAAGGTAACAGGGCAAGTATATGACAGAACCCAATCTGATTCCGGAGAATTATTTGCATAAGGTCTTATTTTCTTTTTCTTAAGTTCATTTTTTTGGAAACCTAAGTATGTAAGATTCACTTGAAAAACTTGATTCAAATGTAGATTCTTGGACCCTTTCCCTGGAGATTCTCTTTTGGCAGGTCTAGGTCTGGGTCTAGTGCATTTTTAACAAGATCCCTCGGTAATTTCTGAAATAGAGGTCACATAAAGCTGAAGTAGAGTGTGAAAATACTTATGTCTAATTATCTGCTCATTTATTTATTCATTAAGTATTATGGAGGGTCTACTAAGCAGTAAGCATATGGAATACACAAGATAGAATATCCTTGGTTCTTAAATGATTGTCTCTTTGGTGATTTATAGGCCGGTAATCTCCACAGGGAGACAAAAAAAGCTATCTTAAGCAGGCAATATTTTGTTAAGACCCAGAGCATTATAGTAATATTAGTTGTAGCCACCTGATTCTTATGGCTCTCTATACTATATCTGGAGGATTTTTTTTAAAACATGAAGATAACTAAAGGTTATGTTGAGAATAACTTTACAAATAGGTTTCTGATGACTCATGTTCAATTTTTCCTTCTCAAGCCTCTGTTCAGAGAATAATCTGTTGCATTCAAAATTATCTGAATCAGACCAGTTATACAGATTTGGTTCAGAGAACGATTTGTTATATTCGGATCTGGATCCCTCTTCTAACATTATCCAAATGCTGCCAATTTCACATTTCTTGTTTTACATCTGCCTGAGCAGGGACACTGTTTTTACTGGGACTTGTCTGTAAATGACAATGACTATGATCCCTTGTGTTCTCAGGATCCTGCTACCAAATGTTGCCAGAGGAGTGGCCTCTTTTGCTCTTCCTGCCTCTGTTTCTCAGCTGAGTGCCTGGTATATTCTACTGGGTGACATTCCCTACTACTCCTTCAGACTGATAGGGTCAGGTCTACCCCATTCCAGGATTTCAAGGACATCTTGCTATTCCCTGGGTTATCTAGTAAACACCCTCATGCCTGAAGAGGGAGCTTAAACCCCAGTAGGTATAGTATACATAACTACATGTAATCTAACATCTTTTTATTTTTATTTTTAATTTTAAAGGTGTGGGGTACAATTCAGGGTTAGGTACATGAGTGGTCATCACATAGGTGGAAGCTTGAGCCTCCCACCTGGTTCAAATAACTAACACATGTTCTCGCTTATAAGTAGACCCTGAATGTTTATTATAATAATCTACCATCTTAAAAAACATGTATTTCCATTAGCAGAAAAATATATAGGAGAAAATATACAGATTTAAATCAATTTGTCATTTCAGGAAAACTTTGTATTTGTTCTAAGAGGGGTATTAAATTGTCCTATTTTCCTGCCCGGAGAGCTGTCGTTGAGTATCATTGGCCTCTGAATCAATTTATACATTTATTTACTTTACGTTTCCCTGCTGCATCTTCTAGAATGGTCTGCACATCAAAGACACTCACAAGTTTTATTGACCTACTGACTGACTTTTTAGAACATGACACAGGCTGACAGATGTTTTACCAGTCATCTAGGGATGGCATACCATTGGTTGAAATTATTAACTGGAAGAAGTCAATACCTGGAGTGTGCCATAAGCACTTACTTTCAAGCACAGGTTTTTATAGAAAGGAATTTCATGAATTTACTTCAGACGGAGGAACAATTTACTTTTCGTTATTTTATTTATAAACATGAACTTTATAGTTTTCATTGCCATCTTTTTATCACCTCACAACACAATTTATGTACTGCTGACACAAAATTAGCTCCACACCCAGGTACCTAGTACTCTAAATCACAACAAATTTGAGAAAGACTGGTGAGGTTTTTTGATCTTTTCTTCAAAATTCTTCATTGTGAAGAATAAGAGTAAAGTATTGGAAGAATGAAGACAGAAACACTTTCAATTTTTCTCAAGGGGTAAGAAGTTTTCCATAAACTATATTCTGGGAAAATAGATTATTCTAGATAAGATTTTTAAGTTAATGATTAAGGAAATGGTTGGTGAGCAGCTAGCAATGGGACGAGTGATTCCTAGAGGCTGATAGGTGTTTACTAGGAAGGAACATTGTGAAAGTAATCCAATTTCCTTCTCTGATGGGGTTATTAAATCAGTAGATCGGAAGAACATTATGTTATATTTGGGCCAAAGCAAGTCATTAAGATGGTGGATGATTAACTGACTGTTAGTAATATTAGGTGAATAAGTGAAAAACTATATCCAGAGATTATTAATTAATACATCAGTGTCATCGGGATTTCCATAAAAGCATATTTTAGGACTCTGTCTTTGCCCCTATTTAATTCATTTTTAAATGACTGACAGAGGTAACATAGTGATTAGGGTGCTGGCCTCAGACTATCTGGACTCAAATTCTACTTTCATCATTTATTAGAACATGACTTCGGGCAAGTTACTGAATCTCTGTAAGTCTCAGTTTTCAAATCTTTGAAATGTCTGTAGTAAATGTATCTACCTAATACAATTAGTGAGATAAATAATGTAAAGCAGTTAACAAAGCACTAACATATAGTAAATGTACAAAAATGTTAGCTATTATTGTTAACTACTTGGAGATAGGTGTAGAAGTCTAAGTCATCAAACTTGTGAATAGGATCAGTGAGAAGAAAGATAATAGATATTACATTATCTTGATGAACGGAGGATGGACCCACTTAAATACACTTGCCCCTCTTCTTAAACCCTAGCATCAATTTTATTTTAAGATAGAATGATCTCTAGCAAAGTGAAGTATCGTCAGGAATACATTTAAGGCCCTGAACACATATCTCAGCACTCAAATGACCAACTTTGTACATAGAATATGCTAAAAAAAAATATGTGAAAGAAATTTATGAGCTCAATATGAGTTACAAGTGTGATGCAGTCACTGATAGGTACTAACACAACCCTAGCTGTATTAACAAAAGTGCATTGCTACCTAGGATGGAAAATCCAAAGTTCATATTACTCTTGAGGTGTTTTCTTTCATGCTGGATACCACAATTTAAATGGCAGAGACAATCTGAAATATGTTTAAGGAATAGTGCCTGAAATGGCAAAAGGACTCAAAACCACACCACAGAAGAAATAGGATGCTTAGCAAGAAGAAAAGGAGACATGGGAAACAAATCGACTAGAGGGTTTAGACTGACTTTTTAAAAATGTTAATGTGGAGGAGGGGCCAAGATGGCGACCGGGCAGCGTGGTCTGTGAGACCTCCGCAGAAGAGGACACAGAAAGACTCCAGATCTCTCCCAGGGGGCCTGCTCCCCCACACGGAACTTGTCCACGGACACCGCAGAGGCAT
>CAUYQG010094701.1:0-14352 GCA_963574415.1 Tarsius wallacei
AAGTAGGTACCCAGGACTCCAAAGCTTTTTTTTTTTTTTTTTTGAGTTGGAGTCTCACTCTGTTGCTCAGACTGGAGTGCGGTGGCCGGGAGCGGCCACCGCAACCTCAACCTGCTGGGCTCCAGCAATCCTTCCGCCTCAGCCTTCCGAGTAGCTGGAATTACAGGTGTGTGCTACTATGCCAGGCTAATTTTTTGATTTATTGTAGAGATGAGGTCTCACCAAGTTGCCCAGGCGGGTCTTGAACCCGCGGGCTCAGGTAATCCGCTCACCTCAGCCTCCCAAGGCGTGGGATTACAGGCTGAGCCACCGAGCCCGGCTTACATGCGTATTTTACTTAATAATTTTAGAATGGGTTTGAGTATTGTGAACAGTATACGAGTAATAATATTAGGATTTCACTGTGTTTTTGATTAGTGTAGAGATTGCGGTAGGCAGATTAACGGCCCCCACAGATACTCACATCCTAATTCTTTAAATCCTAATTCTTCATTACCTTCCCTGGCAAAGGAAACTTTCCAGAAATGACTAAGGGTACAGACTTTGAGACAGAGGAGGTTATAGTGGACTATCTGGGTAGGTTCAATCTAATCTCATTGGTCCTCAAAAGTGGAAGACAGGGAAAGAAAGTGGGTCCAAGATGTGACATGAGAACTTGAACCACTGTTGTGACTTTGGAGATAAAGAGGGCCACAGGGGACCTGGACAGCCTTTAGAAGCTGGAAAAAGCAAAGGAATGGATTCTCCCCTGAAGCCTCCGGAAAGGAACATGGCCCCTGGTTTTAGCTAAGTGAGACCAGTGTGGGACTAGAACCACGAACTGAAAGATGATCCATTTTTGTTGTTTGAAGCCACTTTGTTACAGCAACAAGAAGAAAATGATACAGAGACAATTGACATTCTTTTAAATATAAAGTCATCTTATCCAGATACAGGGTTTTTTTTCCATTTATATAACTTGTATTTTGTGTACCTTAGTAACACTTTAAATTATCTTTCTATGGATCATACGTTTGTTAAACTGTGCGTTTGTTTTTTAAAGTACAAATTGGATCATACCACTCACTTCCTCAGTTGGTTTCTGTGGCTTTCAAAAGCCTACTGAGGGAACACTGAAAACCTCCATGATTTCATTTCTTTTTTTTTTTTATTTTTTGAGTTGGAGTCTCACTCTGTCGCTCAGACTGGAGTGCGGTGGCCGCTCCCGGCCACCGCAACCTCAACCTGCTGGGCTCCAGCAATCGTTCCGCCTCAGCCTTCCCTAGTACCTGGAATTACAGGCACGTGCTACCACGCCCGGCTAATTTTTTGATTTATTGTAGAGATGAGGTCTCACCAAGTTGCCCAGGCGGGTCTCGAACCCGCGGGCTCAGGCAATCCACTCACCTCAGCCTCCCAAGGTGCGGGATGGCAGGCTGAGCCCCATGATTTCATTCCTTCCTCTCTTTCTGGCCACATCCTTTGATACATTCCACCATATACTCACCCGTATTGGCCTATTGAGCAAGTCCATGATAATTTTGCTCATGAATAGAATTATCAGATAAAAATAGTTATCAGGTTAAAAAATACCGTACACCATATTACATTTGTATTACTTCTAGCAAAGAATAATTTTTTTCGTGTAAGTATGTCTCATGCAATATTTTCTCCTCATCTCAATGTATATATGCACAGAAAATTAGAAATTACTCAAATTTAACTGATTCTCCATATTATTATTATTTTCTCAAATCCAACAAAACTACCCATGTTCTTTGTGAGTTTTTTTTTCTTTTTAATTCTCTGACTACAGATATCCTTCAGGGCTCAGTCAATACCAGCTTTGACATAAGTCATTCTCCTTTTTGCTTTCCTCGTAGAGTTGGTGGGTTGAATGTCTTTCAGGTTGCTATGTTACTGAGCATTATTTTTCTCAATTTGCCCATAATGCCTTATGTTTATTAGACCCATAATAAACATTTACTGAATAAATAAACAGTTGCAAGAAATCATCATGAGTTGAAGTAAATCTTGTAACAAATACTAGTGGTAAACTAAGATAGGCTTATAGGAAGTTATTTTATTTTTATTTATTTATTATTTTTTGAGTTGCAGTCTCACTCTGTCACCCAGGCTGGAGTGCAGTGGCACACTCACAGCCACCACATCCTCAAACTGCTGGGCTCAAGTGATCCTTCTGCCTCAGCCTTCCAAATAGTTGGAACTACACGTGCATGCCACCATACCCGGCTTATGTATGTATGTATGTATGTATGTATTTATTTATTTATTGTAGAGATGAGGTCTTGCCAAGTTGCCCAGGCTGGTCTAAAGCCCATGGGCTCAGGCAAGGAAGTTATTTTAAGGCCAAGGTAGTATAAATATTTTCTTATAGGTAATGTTGCTTTGTGTTTGTCAACAGAACATTTAACAAGACGGAAACTTCACATAAAATTTATAAGTTCATCATCTAAATGTTAGAAAGTTATAAAATTAGCCAGGTGTGGTAGCGTGCACCTGTAGTTCCAGCTACTTGGAAAGTTGAGGCAGAAGGATTGCCCGAGCCCAGCAGGTCAATGCTGGGGTGGCCATGAGCGTGCCACTGCATTCTAGCCTGGGTGACAGAGTGAGACTCCAACTCAAAAAAAAAAAGAAAGAAAAAAGAAAATTATGCCACCAGAGAATTAGGCAACCAGAACCAAAATGTTCCTACTCTGAAGGTGTGGGTGTCCATCAAAGATATTTGCACAGTGTCTCAGACTCTAGCAAATGAACTTAAATATGGGTTTAAATATGAATCTGTTATAAACAGAGTTTGAAATAATTTTTCTTGAGTTAATTCCTCTCTTTCAAGTCTGGTATGGTCCACACCATAGATACCCACTGGGAATCCAGGTGAACTACAATTACTAGGGTTAATACCAATAAAATTTCCTCTTCATTCAATGTGTGCCAAGTAGCACCTCCCACAGGTCAGAGCAGACTTACTGTTACATCGGGAGACATCAATGTGTTTAAGGTCTTTCATCATTTCAACTCCCACATTGGACCTTCAAAAAAAGGACAAGAAATTAGCCTGCTGTCTGTCCACCTAACACCAGTAACATGAATCACCAGCTTGTAGTTTGGTGATTTCTCAGATAACTAAAAATGGATTTACCCTCTGATCCAGTAATCCCACTACTGGATATATATCCAGAGAAGCATAAATTACTTTACCAAAAAGACACTCGCATTCGTATGCTTATTGCGGCACTGTTCACAATAGCAAAAACATGAAACCAACCTAGGTGCCCATCAGTGGTGGACTGGATAAAGAAAATGTAGCACATACCACCATGGAATACTATGCAGCCGTAAACAAGAACAAAATCTTGTCCTTTGTAGCAGCATGAATGCAGTTGGGGGCCATCACACTAAGCGAGTGATCACAGAAACAGAAAACTGAATACCACATGTTCTCGCTTATAAATAGGAGCTAAACACTGAATACACATGGGCATGAGGATGGGAACAACAGACTCTGAGGTACTCCTAAAGGGAGGAGGGAGGAAGAAGGATAAGGGATGGAAGACCAGCCACGTCTACACCTGGGTGACGAGCTTAATAGAAGCCCAAACTTTACCATCATGCTAAATACCTAGGTAACAAACCTGCACATGTACCCCCTTGGATCTAAAAACAAAAACAAAATCCTGCTTGTGAGTGAAAGATAATTTCTACTTTTTTATAACTGAAAGCAATTATTGTTGTGAAATTTAGACGTCTTGGTAAATGGGTGAGGATTCTGGAAAACTTTCTACCCTGCTGAGCACACCTGAAGTCCAGGACAGCTCTGCTTTTCGGCCACATGCAATCTGTGGGGTGTTTTGGAATTTTAGACTCAAAATATTGATCTAATTTGTAAGTTCTCCTCTCTCTTTCTGCTTCCACGTCACCTGTTCAAGTTCATAGAATATTTTTCTTGGATTACTGTAAATTGGCCAGTCTGTCTCAGTTTTATCCCACCTCAATTCTTCAATACAACTGCCAGAGCACCTTTCAAATTTCAAATGCAGCTATGTGACTGCATAAACTCCTGTATTATCTCCTCATCACTCCCCTAAGGAGTCCAGACTCCTTGGTGTGGCATGTAGACCTCTTAACACATAACCTCTGCCTCCCTCTTCATCCACGTTTCTTGCTATGTTTTCCTTTAATTTTTCCTATGAACTTGCTTTCTGAAAATCATAGGCTTTATGAAGGAAGGTAATGTGTTTGCCTGGCCCACTGTTGTGTCCTTAATATCTATCAAAGTGTCTGGCAGAAAGTAGTGTTCAATCTGATGTAAGAATAAATGTACACTGCATTTCTTTCCTCCAATGGATGAGAGACTACTTGACTCTTCCTGCTTGAAAGCTCTTGTTCCCCCTTTTACTTACTCTTTGTTTCAAACCTGTGTATGAGTGTATGTTAGTGGAGGCAGGCAGAAAGATATTAAGGGGGACAATGGGGACCTAGGTGCCAGGCACAACAGGTATAATTGGTACTTGAGTCTTTGCTATGGATTCTCTTCAGGTTCATCCTTGAGAGGCGAAAGAATCAGCATGTTTTCATTTTTACTGGAATTTAGGCATAAGAGTGGTTGGTGAGTAGGAAGAGATTTGGTGAGCTGAACCATCAGAGAGAAAAGGGAAGGTACAGAAACCCAGTTATGCGTGTGTGTGTGTGTGTGTGTGTGTGTGTGTGTGTGTGAGAGAGAGAGAGAGAGAGAGAGAGAGATGGGAGAGATGGGGTCTCACTATGTTTCCCTGGCTGGTCTTGAGTTCCTGGGCTCAAGCAATCTTCCCTTCCTGGCCTTCCAAAGTACTGGGATTACTGTGAGCCTCTGTGCCGAGCCCTCAGCTGTGCTTTTAATTAATGCAGAAGGGAGTTAGGAACTGTAGATCAGGAACCAAAACTCAAATAATGAGGTAAGATTCTGGAATACTTGTTATTTTTTCTTGCTGGTGTCCAGTCTTACTTCCTCTGAGCATATTTTTTGAAAGTTTATGGAGGCAGAGCATAGTGGCTCATGCCTATATTCCCAGCACTTTGGGGGGCTGAGGTGGGAGGATCAATTGAAGCCTGGAGTAGGAGACCAGCCTGGGCAACATACAGAGACCCCCGTCTCTATTAAAAAAAAATTAGTAAACTAGCTGAGTGTGGTGGTGCACACCTGTAGTCTCAGCTGCTTTGGAGACTGGGGCAGGAGGATCACTTGAATTCAAGAGTTTGAGATTAGAGTGAACAATGATTGTGCTGCTGCATGCCAGCCTGAATGACAGAGTGAGACACTGTTTCTAAAAAAACCAAACGAAGCCAACAACAACACCAAAAGCTTACAGAAAAGAGACTCGAAACTTGACTTTGAAAACAACAAAGAAAGGGATTGCTGAGAACTTAGCATTCTACTCTCACCAGCTTAGGGAAAGTAAATCTTCAGGAGAAAAAAAAAGAAAAAGAAAAAGATATTGCAGAATGGAATGAGAAAAGGAAATGGATTGAGCCCCTGAGGCAAAGACTCTGGAACTACTAGATGTCTCAGGGTTTGGCTCACAGTTCTGGGATCTGTAGTGGTAGATAGTTACCCTTCAAATCCTTCAAGTGGCCCATGAAGAGATCCCGATGGTTCATTCTAACCAATGAGGAGTTTCCCAGTTCACTGGAGAACAGGGAAACCAGGAAGTGAGAGGAGGGGGAGAGAAAGGCATGGCATTTATGCGGCTATGAACTTGGGGAGTAGGGAGGTCCCCTCCACCCTGAGCTGCATACACTGAGGAATATCTGATCATGAGGTCAGCTGGAGATGACTAATGGGAGTTGACTTTTTAGAAAGATTATTCAGGCGGGGCGCAATGGCTCAGACCTATAATCCCAGCACTTTGGGAGGCCAAGGTGAGAGGGATTGCCTGAGCCCATGGGTTCAAGACCAGCCTGGGCCACTTGGTGACACCTCGTCTCTACAATAAATCAAAAAATTAGCCAGACATGGTAGTGTGCACCTATAGTTCCAGCTACTTGGAAGGCTGAGGCGGAAGGATCACCTGAACCCAGCAGGTTGAGGCTGTGGTGGCCATGAGCATGCCACTGCACTCCAGCCTGGGTGACAGAGTGAGACTGCAACTCAACAAAAAAAAGAGTATTCAGGCTGCAGTGTAGGGAGTGGCTTAGAGAGGATATGACTGGCAGTGGGGAGACTAGTCAGGAGGCTATTACAGATGAGATGATAGTAGATTGAACTTGGATAACAGCACTAGGCATGGAGAGAAATGGATGAATGCAAAAGATACTTAAGAGACAGAACCAAAGAAATATGATGTGGGAGGTGAAGGAGCATGGGTGTTATACTTATGAAGGAATCTTTTTTCAGTGGAACACCTATGAACACATAGTGGAATAATTTTCCACAGAGCATATTTTGTAAGACTTCAGTCTATAGGACAAGACATGACTGAATCAGGTACTACCAGCCATCATGGAGAAGAAGAGGCATATATATTACAGACTTCCACCTTGTGCAGCCCTCTTCTATTGAATATTTTGGTGAAAATACAAACTTTGGCATAGCATCAAGAACAGGAGGCCCTGTGAAGACACCACCTGACTGATGTTGAGTAGAGGAGTTATCTGGGAGGGTCATACTCAATATTGAGAAGGGCAGTGTAGCAATGTAGCACTGTCTGGGGGCACCTCTCACTGTATTGAAAATTATGCCTACCTGTTGAAAAGGCTTTTTTCCTTGACAGTAAGGTAAGAAATGTCTCGATTCCTGGTGGTCATGTGGGTCAGGGCCTCACAGGGCATGTGATGAGGTTTCACACAGTAGAAAGCTCCTTGGTCTCTGTCATCCAGATAGTCACACAGTTCAGTGCTTGAGTGTGAGGTTAGGCTACATTCGGTGAAGACATGGGAAGTGCCGTTAACAAATTTACCTTTGAAAATAATTTTATCATAGCCTTGGTTCCTCGCCCTCCAGAGAGCTGACGCCCCTTCACTGGGGTGGATGAGCAGCAGAGACAGGGAGACCTGGCCCTCCCAGAACAGAGTGAAACTGACAAGGTAGGAGCCATTATTGAAGTCGGTCATCTTTCCTGAAGCGCCAGCCTTCAGGGCTGGGGAGGACATCCTGACCCTCAGGAAATCCCCGCCATATTGCTTCCTGCGTCCCAGGTGGTCCCTCACTTCCAGCAGGATGTCCAGCTGGTCCTCCCTGCGGTACGTGTCTCTAGGATTGAGGATGGTGACTGTGCTGTGTGCAGCACTGGTAGTGGTTTTCACGTGGGTGAAAGGTCTGGGCGGGATCTGCTGGTCTAGTTTCTCAATGATTTCCTTTATTCTCAGCTCAGTCTCTGTTGGTGACTTTAGTGGGATCAGTGGTACTTTAGGGAATAAGGACTTCCTGGGGACGTTCCAGTAATGGAGGGAGACGGATACATTTAGAGCAGACCAAAGCTGAAATGACAGGGAGTGTGACATACTATGAAATAAACCAGTTCCTAGTCATTTTTACTTGTTATGAATTTGAGTATTTATGTCCATATTATCATTAGTATTATTTAAACTTTCCAGCAACTTTGAATAGAATGTAGACATTTACATTTTTGCCTCAATATTTTAGGGAATGTACCAACAGTTATAGATAAATTTATTAAATCCAAAATATGTAGCTCAGAGATTACTTAAGGCTAATAAATTGATGTCAGTACACTTATTTTTCCTTTTCCTGTATACCTTATATCCAACAACTAATTTTCTACTAGTTTTCCCTCTATATATCTTCTACCTGTGTCTAATGGTCATTTCTTCTCCAACTGTATCATTATTTAAGCTACTGTCATTTATCTCCTGGATTATAGTAGTTACCTCAAGGATTAAAGACTGTCTTCAGATTTCAGGAAGACAGTTCTGTTTTCCCTCCATTTAATTTCCTCCCTGTAGCTAAATCAAATCCTTTTAAAGCAACACTCTGTATTACCTCCCTGCTTAAGCCCTTCAATGGCTTCACATAACTGTTGGAGTAAAGTCCATTCTTAATATGGCTTTATACTGTGGCCTATTTTTAACTTTCTAGTTCTTGCCACTCCCTCCTTTGCACTCACTGTTTTGAAAAGACTACGTTTATTTAAGGAGCTGACTTTCCTTTCTTTCAGCTCTTACTCTTTACTAATATTTCTCATCTTCCTGGATTGCTGGCCAACACCACAATATTTCCCAAACCACCTAAACATCTGTTAACTTTGAATTTAGAAATCACTGCAGCCTTAGAGATCACTTATACTTTTAGTACTACACTGTTTTTTGTGAGTACTCAAATTCAGTGATTTCCAAACCTGCTGATAGTCAGAAACAGCTGCCAAAGTTTTCTAAAAATGCGGATTCTCAGGTATTGGTGCAGATCAACTGAGTCAAAATCACTAAATATGTTTTTCAGAAGTATATGCTTTCCAAAAGTCTTATAGGTCATCTATGATCAGATAGCTTTGAGAACAATGGTTTTAGGTCAGTGGTTGTAAACCATCTCACACTTTAGAACCTAGGTAAAGATTTTTTAAAAAAATGCATACCCAGACTGTGCTGCACCCTGGCATCAGTCAATAAAACTCTGTGACTGGTAACAAAGTGAGAGAGTTATGAAATGAAATATTAAAAACAAAGATAAACAGAACCCAAGTTGAATTTTTGAAGTAATGTTTGGCAAAACCAAAAGACAAATCCTTGGCAAAGCCAACCACAAAACAGAGAGAGATATATTTTTATGTATCTTTGGAAAGTATTTAAAAAACCCTTAATTTGTACAGTAGAGATTAGAAAATGGGATAAAAAAATAGCCATACAATATATAAAAACAATGATAATAACAATATAGGCATCAAAATGATAAACCCTTTTTCCATCTTCCCACCTCCAAAGGTCACAGGCTAAGATGTTTTCATTGGTAAGATATACATAACTTATATAATGAGGAAAAACTGTCCAAATACTTTTATGAGATGGGAATATGTTTTGTACTAAAACCCAATAAGCACAAGAAAAGTATAAGACTATTTTATTCATAGACATGGCTTTTAAATTTTCTCTCTCTTGGCAGTAGTAGGAAATTGCCAGGGGAGGGTGGGGGCGGGATTGGCAGTAGTGGGAAACTGCCAGAGGAGGGGGGCACACCTCATCAGCAAAGGTACCTGAATAATGAACATTTGTATACCTAATCCTAACTTGTACCCCACATCTTTGAAATAAAAAATTTTTAAAAATAAATTGTCTCTTTCCATATTTGTGTGTATATACATGTGTCGATAGATTAGATAAATAGATATAGATTGTGTTTGTATGTGTGTGTATGTGTGTATTTGTCATGACTGATTATGGGTGAATTCAGAATTGTAAAGATGGCTCTAGAGAGAAAAATCTTTCAGTATAGCTTATATCTTAAAGGATTAAAGACAAAATTTCATGATTTTTCATTGTTGCCAAACTTACCTGATAAGGATTGCTGTTGCCACAAGAGCACTTGATGTATTTCAACATCTATTTAGCACAGAAGTTCAATAAGCAGAACATCTTAAATACTTTCAAAGTCAAGAAGAAGATAAGGATGTGAGCCACTATTAACTGAACTAATGTTCAACATAATGTTAGAAGTACTGAATAATCAAATAAAACAAACAAAAAAGTTTGAAGTATAAGAATTGTAAGGGAAGAGACAGACATTTCTTCCTTTGTAAAAATTTTTTGTAAATATTGTGATTGTCTACAAAGAAATCCAGAGCTAGCAAATTTTTAGCATTATGAGAGTCAGCAAAGAGCTAAGTACAAAATAAAATTATAAAATCAAATACATGAATCTATACCAGTAATAATTACTAGACAATAAAATATAAATTAAGCTCTGAACATGATGAAGACATTTTGAAAACTCTTTTAAGAACTTTTTTAAAAGGCCTGATTGAATGAAAAGCTATAGCACTTTGAAATGTAGTAAAGCTTCATATTATAAAATTGTTAATTCTCCCTCAAAATAATTTTTAAAACTTTCTATATTTCTAATTGAATTCTCAAGAGACGGGAGAGAGAGACTGATGAACGGATTCTAAAATTTTGTGGAAGATAATAGTCTATAAATAGAAACTATTTTTAAAATATACTAACCCTAGCATTGTACAAGTGCAAAATCAATCAAATAAACCAATAAAGTAGATGGATAGTTTAGTAACAGATTTGAAGTTTAATATAGGTTAGTGGTAACAACAGAAATCAGAAAACTATACTTAGTAAATTGTATCAGAAAAATAGTTTCACTGTATTGAAAACAAATTTCAAAAATTTCTACTGCATACAGCATACAGAAGGTCCAAATGAATTAAAGGCTTAAATAAGAATATTATAACTAAGATGCAGTATAAAGAAATTCATAGTTTTTTATGACCTCAGATAAGGAATATTTCTTAAATGGGACCCTCACAATACAAACTGCAAAAAAGTGTTTATACATTCAATTATTTCCAAATTAAAAGTTTTATTTATTTATTTATTTTATTTTTAATTTTTTTTGAGTTGCAGTCTCACTCTGTTGCCCAGGCTGGAGTGCAGTGGCATGCTCATGGCCACCCCAGTGTCGACCTGCTGGGCTCAGGTGATCCTTCTGCCTCAGCCTTCCAAGTAACTGGAACTACAGGTGTGTGCTACCACGCCCAGCTATTTTGTGTGTGTGTGTGTAGAGATGAGTTCTCGCCAAGTTGCCCAGGGTGTTCTCAAACCCACGCACCCAGGCTGCCCAAAGTGCTGGGATTACAGGCTTGAGCCACCGTGACCGGCCAAAAGTTTTATTTAATAAATGACAACATAGACAAAGTTAACAAAAGCAGAATGAGATAACATATCTGCAACCTCTAAAACTAATAAGAAATTATTATCTAGAATATAGAAGTTACTCTAAAAATAAGAAATAACATGTCAGTAAACTCAATAGAAAGAATGACAAGGACATAAATTGAAAACGTATAAAAATGTTTTCTTTATATTTAGGTATATTAGGAAAGCGGTGGATGCAATTTATTTAGGAGAATAAATAAATTAGACTTTGTGTATTTATACAGTGAAAAACATGTAGCTCTCTGACATTTTGAACTAGATTGACATAGTAACACGACTGAATTTTAAAAAGCAATTTTGAATAAAAAATGAAGAACTACTTATGTGAATTAAGATAAATACACATATGAATTCATCAGTATATATTTTTCAAGGCCACATATATACCTGAATACATATATTGAATAGGAACTGAAAGTCTATGAGGAATGGATACCTATGGAAAAGGGGAACGAGAGTATGAGTGGGGAATAAATACATTTTTAAAAAGTAAAACAAAAAAGACTTCTGCTTTATATATGATCAAGGAGCTCGTGACTCTCCTTCAGATGGCAATTATCTACTTTGAACAGAATACCAAAAACAGCTACCTGAAGGCTAAATAGAGTGAACAAAAGCAGGCAAATTTTGGAGGAAAGATGAAACTTGGAACAAGAAGTCATTAAGAGGAGACAAGTTTCCTGTTTTTGATGTGTTAGCCTGAGGGCAATTCAGGAAGAAGCAAAGAGTAGTTAAAACATAATAAAAATCCACTTTTTAATTTTTTACTTGAACAACCTGAAAGCAGTCTGCAGCAGGCACAGTCACTGGAAGGAGGGGAATATCCCAGAGCAAAGAGAAACAGAGAAGGTCATGCCCCAAATTCTGAGTATGAACTTTGCTCAAATCTCTTGCTGACCCTTGAAACACCTCTATGGGGAGACAATACAGTTTGCAGCTAAAATTAGAGGAACTCAGCTGAGATTTGAGTTACTTATAAACACAGGTGATGCAGTTTGCAGTTTGCGTTGAGCCAAGTTAATCACCTGCCACAAAAAAAACATCAACACAATTCTGTGGAGTAAAACAGAATCCACAGTCTCCATAATGTATCAGTCACAATGTCCAGGACACAATTCAAAATTAATTAGTATGGGAGGAACCAGAAGAATGAAGTCCTTCTCAAAAGAAGAGACAATTAATGAAAACCAATCCTGAGATAACATAGATGTTGGAATGATCACACAAGAACTTTGGAATAGCTATTATAACTATGCTCAACAAGGTAAAGGAAAATATGTTGTAATGAATGGAAGGATAATGGAGAAATATTTAGAAAGAACCAAACACATTTTACAACAAAACACAACAATAACTGAGGTAAAAATTTATCTCTTAATTCACTGTGTTAAACTGCCTTACTACTTCTCAATGTTTATGTATTAGATCAAGCTTATGTTTATTAATTGTGTTTAGACCTTAGATATATTTACCAATTTTTAATCTGTCTGACTTACAAGTTTCTGAAAAGAATATAACAAAAATTTCCATTATGGCTATGGCTGTATCAATTTTAGCTTGTAATTCTGACTGTTCCCACTTTTGTATGTTGAGTTTTTTTGCTATGGTCATTCACATTTATGATTATTATATCTTTTTTGTAAATTGTTCCTCGTGTGGCATCTCATTTTATTCTTAATTATGTCTTTTCCTTAAATTCTATTTTCTTTACTTGTTAACATCAATACTCTGTCAAAAGATAGTGAAATGAAATGTTTGAGGAAATAGAATAAAGGAAGAATGAATCAGTTATAATAAGACAACTTGACCTTTTAATTATAAAAGTCACAAACAAATTCTAATTAATAAATTAGAACTCAGGGATTGTTTTGCCTAGGTCTTTCCTAAGGACTCTATTAAACAAAATGAACTTCAGCCAAAATGACTGAAAAATTTGATGTAAGTATTTGTGATAAGAATTAAATTTATATTTACTTATAAGAAAAAAGTTTCAATGATGCTTACAAGGAACAGAGTGTAGCATGCAATGGCTGTGTACTCTGACAATGTAGATACAGTGTGTGAAGTTCTGACAATTAAGTTTGCAAACTCATTCCAGAAAAAATGCTGCATACCTCATATCACCATGGTCACCTTTGAAGTACTCCCCTTGGGAAACTATGAACTGATGTTAGCTCCTAGTCCACCTGTCAAAGCAGTTTTGGAATTCTTTTTCTTGAATGGCCATCAGAGCTGTTGTCTCAAGAATGTCAGAGTTTGAATTAGAGCAACAAACAAACATTAAATTTCTTGTTAAACTTGGTAGGAGTGGAAGTGAAGTCAGGGACATGTTAGTCTAAGTTTATGCGGAGAATGCCATGAAGAAAATGATGGGGTACAAATGGATTAAATGTTTTTTAGAGGGGAGAGAAAGCATCACTGATGAAGAGAGGTCAGGACAGTCAGTAACAAACAGAACTGATGAAAACATTGCAAAAACTTGTCAATCTGTACATCAAAATTTTTGGCTAACTGTGAGAAGCATAGCAGACCAAATAAACATCAACAGAGAAGCAGTTAGGAAATTCTTAACTGAAAATCTTGGCATGAGAAAAGCGTGCTCAAGAATGATCCTAAAGGATCTCTTGCATCATGACAATACACCAGCTCACACAGCACTCTGTGAGGGAGTTTTTAGCCAGTAAACAAACATCTGTATTGGAACACCCTCCCTACTCACCTGTTCTAACCCCCAATGAACTTTTTCCTTTACCTAAAGATAAAGGACATATTGAAAGGAAGACATTTTGAAGACATTCAGGACATCAAGGGTAATATGATAACAGCTCTAATGGCCATTCCAGAAAAAGAGTTCCAAAATTGGTATTCAACAATGAGGTCTGTAGTACTTTTTCTAGAATGAGTTTGCAAACTTAATTGTCTGACTTCATGACTATAAGAAATGACTAGAGAGTGCTGAGAACTATGAAAAGTAGAATTAGCTGGTTGATTGATTGCCTTATAGTCATTATCTGAAGTAAAAGGATATTACTTCGAATCAGATGTTGAAGAAGAGGGAAGGTTGAAGCAAAAACAAGTTGCTGGCTACTTTCAAAATTGCTCATTGGTGGGAATCAATAGCCATTCACCACCAACAAAAAAAATTACATAAAGGGATGAAAATAAACATAACCACTAGAGCAAAAATGTAAAGACACTAAAAAATAAGCCAAATAAAATAGATCTTATAAAGACCTTATCAACAAGGGTACCTGCATAATTAACATCTGTATACCTAACCCTGAATTGTACCCCACATTTTTAAAATAAAAAATTAAAAGAGTAAAAAAGATACCAAGCATATTTATCATTTCAATAAATATAAATGGGCTTATTACATCAATTAAAAATATTTTCAGATTGGTTAACAAAGCAAAATCTAGTGTTATACTTTGTATAGAGACACACTTAAAACACAGATTCATTTGTATACCTAATCAT